>JARHVA010001736.1:1542500-1587500 GCA_037957365.1 Torreya grandis | reverse complement strand
TATTAGGAATACTAAATGTTACAAGCATTTGTATTGTAAATTAAATGAAAATAAAATCACCATTATTACTATTATTCAATAAATGAACCAATAATTATTGAGGTATGTTCTTGTTGTTGATGTTGTGTCATTGATGTTATCATTGATGTCAAGGTCAAAATGGATGTCATTAATGTCAAGGTCAAAGTTGATGTCATGCATGGTGAAGTGGTATATGACAAGGAATTCTTATGAAAATATAGAATTTGAAGGTAACATATTGTCTCTATGTTGAGAGATAATTTAAGTCAACCTGGTAATTCTTATGAGGTTGATGACATGTTTTAAAGTCAATATCAAGATACAAGGTAAGCATATTATTGAGCACTAGTCTAGAAGAGCATTATCATATCATGAGCCTATTGAGAGTAATGTTATATTCATATAATCCTTATTTTAAAATGTTCTTGGTTGATATAATTGATATTTATCTTGTTTGATTTCAATTTTTTGAGTACTAGGTGTCTTGAGAAGCCTAGTCTAGCCCTTTGAGAAGGTGTATGCATGAAGCATAGTGAAGCTTGGTGAATTATTTTAGTAAAGGAATGAAAGAGTGTATAAATTTTTTTCAGAATGATAATGAGGCAAATAAGTCTTAATAAGAGTTCCAATGTCATTTTTAAGGCTTAGTCATTATATGGAAAGACCTAGTAAGAAGGCATAGGATTGGTAGCATGTTGAGGAGAGCAGTCTGAGAATTGTGAGAAGAATATTGGTAGTGTGTGAGCATGGTATGAGTTTTTATGAAATTATTATGAGTTTTTTTATATTCTTTCAATATGTTTTGAGGTGTGTTAAATGTCTAAGTGTGGCTTATAATTATGGGACTTGTGTGCAAAGAGACCTAGTGTCACCTAATGAGGGGTCAAGTTCAATTTTCAAGGTGTTATATGTCATGTGATATTTTACATATGTGTTATATGTTTTTAAAAGTGTGTTGGTGTATTTTTAGGTCCTGAGTTGAAAAAAATCACCAAATGTGGTTTTGATATTTCTAGTGTGCACAGAATGAAGGGTTTTCAACCTAAAAAGGACTTTCATGTGCTCATTATCATGTGTAGCCTTTGAATGATATCATAATAAGTTCATGTAATTTTTATAAGGTTAGTATATTAATTTTAAAATAATTTATTTATATATTAAGGGCCTAAACTTTATGAATGGTCATTAAGACTGTAAGGTGCTCTGAATCCTCTCTAAAACCCTAATAATGACTAGATATGTAAGATATTGATAGAAATGGCTCATAATTAATTGTATGTCCTAGTTTTATGATTTGATCCTATAGAGTAATATACCAGGTACCTCCAAGTGGCATTGATCTGTTAAATGACTGAGTGGACCCTATAAGAAAAACCATATTTCTCAAAAAATTACTATAGCAGGTAGAATCAATCGAGTCAAAGTTGTTAAGTGGATGGAGGTTGAATATTTAGAATTATATATTATACCCATGGTATTTTTTATCAAGTTATATAATATAAATATTCTAAACTAGTCATGTAAGTCGACATATCACTAAAAAGGCCTAGTGAGAAAAAAAGTGAGAAAATTAAGTAGATGTGGGAATGAGATTAGGGATGTGTTACCATGGATTAGGTATGGATCCAATTACACTAGGTTGTTTTTAAAGACATAAAACACATATTCATAATGGAAAAATGTTTTTAATAATATTTTTATGGTAGAAATTTTCTCTCAAACTGACTTGTCTAACATAGTGAGATGTGTGTACAATGAAGTCATAAGATTGGTCTATAAGACCAATATTGCTACTATATATTATAATATATCTATTAAAATATGTTCTTAGGATTATTAAGTATTATTTATACCCATTCTAATTTCATAATAGTGATTCTATAAGTGTTTTAAGTCATTGTTTTCATGACTGTGTTTTGAAGTTTTTTAATAGTTCTAAATAGTCATCTAATAGGGATGAGAATGAGGTGATTTATCAAAAGTTGAAGATTATAATAAAAATTAAGATATTTTGAGGTTATATTAGGTTATTATAAGTTAATTTATATTCATTAAATTTTCCTATATAAATTTTGGTGGTCAAATGATCATGACTAGGTTTTGAGCTAGTTAGCAGTTCTGAGTAGTCATGTTGCAAGAGTGAGTTAGAAGCTTTAAGCCCTATGTTGAAATGTTTGAATAACATAGTGATGAGCATGAGGTTATTTTTATTCTTTAAATTTTATATAGTGGTATTTTTTTTTATAATTTTTTTTGTGTGCTTCAATTTTAATTGGCAAACTTTCTGGAAGTAAGAAGGCCTAATTATGAGTAGGCCTAATAGTGTGATTCAAGGAGTGAAATGAGATAAATGATGTTTAGGACATAAGATGATATTATAAAGGGTATAATTTAAATTTTTTGAAGTTTTTCATCCATTTATGGAGGCTAAATATGTTATAAGGTGGTCAAGGTGAAATGTGTGCTTTGAGAAGGCCTAAATACATTAGGTCTCCTTTAGGCCTAATGGCAGTTTAGTCCTTATGAGTGGTGGCTGACATGTGTAGTGGTTTTTTATCCTATGAAATGTGTTTTTTCATATATTATAATGGTGATACAATTATTTATATGTTTGTTTCTGACAAAGGTATGTGAAATCAAGAGTCAAATATAAGAAGGTTTAATACGCCTATTTTGGTAAGTTAGTAAATTGAGGAGATGCACAAATGAAATAAAAGTTCAAAAACAAGGTAGAGTGATTTAAAGAAAATAAAAGAGGTGTTTTTAATATTCATGAAGTTATAAAACTGATTATACATATGATGAGCAAGGTCATATGACCTAAATCTATCAAGAAGAGGGCTAGTTAAGCGAAGAGGTTTAATAGGTTGTTTGAGAGAGATAAAAGAGTGTGAAGAGAAAAATAAGGTGATAATAATGATTTGAGTGAGAAAAAGGTGTATAAATGTGATTAGAATTTCTAGGTGGTTGAGTTGGTTTTGAGTGACCTAGGGGGTTGGTTCCTCCTTACAAGTTAGTTCTTGTTAAAGGCCTAGTTGAGTTGGTGCTTGACTAGTGAGGGGTTGGTGCTCCTTGTGGGATTGGTGCCTAAATAATTATTGATTCATTGATTATAGGAATATATTTAAAGCTATTTTTTTGTGTTTTTTATCCCCTATGATTTTTTCTCACATATATCTTGTGTTCATATGTTGTATGCTTATGTGGATGCTTGTTTATGCATTGGTTGATGTATGTGTTTGCATGAATGATAAATGAAATTTAATGATTGTTTTAAGGGAACTGATTCACCCCCCCAACCTCTCAATGGATTTGATTCAAAAAATTGGTATTAGATCAAGTCCTTTGAAGTAGGCCTAATATACTAAAGGATACCTAAGCAAATGAAGATGGCTAGTCAAGCACAAGGGGGTTTTTCTACAAGTAAAGATTCATTGTTAAATGGATATAATTATGTTTTTTAGAGTGTCAAGATGAGAACATATGTTATGTCTCAATGTCATGATATTTGACAATCAATTTTGGATGGATATATTACACCATCTATTTCCCCTATAGATGTAACAAGTAAGAAGGCTAGTGATAACAATTCAAAAGCAATGAATGGTATTCTTTATGGCCCATCAGAGGAAAATATTGTGAAGGTAATGAATTATGTGTCTAGAAAATATATGTGGTAAGCTTTGAAGAATATTCATTAGGGAGATGCCAAGGTCAAGTTAGATAAGTTACAAACCCATAGAAGATAGTTTGAAAGCCTAAGGATGAATGAAGATGACACCATTGCAACCTGCCTTTTGAGGGTTGATGAAGTGGTCAACATCATAAGAGGCCTAGGTGAAGAAGTAAAAGAGTGTCTTTTTTTTCAAAATGTATTGATATCTCTAGCTCCTAAATTTTATTCTAAAGTGTCAAAAGACTGCTAATGACAAAACAAGTCTTAGTTTTAATGGAGACCAAAAGAAGAATACTAATGTGATCAAGGAGAATTAGACCTTAAAGGTTAATGGTCAATCAAGGATTGATGGTGTTGGAAGAATGAATATTAATCCTATTAGGCAACATAATTTTATAAGGCATGCTAATCCTTTTAGTGGTTATTGTTATTCATGTAACCAATTTGGTCATAGATCAAGTCATTGTAGAAGAGCCTCCAAGAATGAATATACATGGAACTATGAGGAGAATCATCAATAAATAGATATGAATGAGGTTGTTTGTTATATTTTTCATGATAGAGGACACATTATAAGATACTATACCAGTAAAGAAAGAGGAAACCATCAGTCAAGAGGTATGGGTAATTGTGTGTTTCCATCAAGAGGAATATTATATTTCAATTGTCAAAAGGTTGGTCATATTTCAAAGTTTTGCAAACACGTATTCTCAAGTCAAAACAAGAAGGTTGAGGCCCCTAGATTGAAAAAAAGAAAACAAGATAGTGAATGGAAACCAAAGGTAGCTAAGGTGAATGATGAATAGTCTACAAGTCGAAGTGTAATATTTGCTATGGTGGAGCATAGTTCAGATGTAAAGGAGTGCCAATAATTCTCCCTATCAACTCAAGTTGTGGATGGAGTCAAGACAAATAGACCAAGTTAAAATTTTATTCAAACAAAGATTGAAGAGGTCAAGCCAAAATTGCTATTCAATCTTATGAGGATCATAAAGAAATTTTAGTCTAGTGATGATATGGAGATTTATTAATCTCTATAGTTTATGTTGTTTTAGTACCATAGAGGAGAGGTGATTCTGTTAGGCTTCATGGAGGCACTCAAATAGTGAGAAAAATCATAAAAGGATGCTTGGTTTGAGGGGGAGATTTTTAGTTGGTTTATGAGTTCAAAAAGAAGCTATGTGTTGAGAAGTGGTTCTTGTTGGTTTAGAGATGCTTTGTCAAAAAAAAAGGTAGGGGTGTTCCTTATTATATTTTTAATAATTGAATGTTGTTCATATGTTGAGTTTTTATAGTTCCAAGGATCAAATAGTTGTCAAGAGATGACCCTTTGTCATTAATGTCAAAGGGGGAGAAATTTTAAGTTTGGAAAAAAGTCAGTTTGAAATTTTTTTGGCTTGGGGAGATAAGAATGATTAGCTTTATTTTGAGCTTTTACCATTAATGACAAAGGGTGAGATTGTTGAGGTATGTTCCTATTATTGATGTTGTGACATTGATGTTATCATTGATGTCAAGGTCAAGATGGATGTAATTAATGTAAAGGTCAAATTTGATGTCACATGCTAAAGTGGTATGTGACCAGGAAGTCTTATGTAGAGAGAATTTGAAGGCAACCTACTAATTATTTTGAGGTTGATGACATGTTTTAAAGTCAATATCAAAATACAAGGTAAGCATACTATTGTGCACTAATATTGAGGAACATTATCATATCATGAGATTTTTGAGAGTAGTGTTATCTTTATATAATATTGATTGAAGAATGTTTTTTGTTGATATCATTGAGATTTATCTTGTTTGAGTTCATGTCTTTGATTATTAGGTGTCTTGAGAAGCCTAATCTAGCCCTATGAGAAGGTGTATGCATGAAGCATAGTGAATCTTGGTGAATTATGTCAATATAGGCATAAGAGAGTGTATAAATTTGTGTAAGCATGATAATGATGAAAATAAGTCTTCAAAATAGTTTCAAGGTCAGTTTTGAGGCTTAGTCATTGCATGGAGAGACCTAGTGAGAAGGCATAGTCTTGGTAATATGTTGTGGAGAGCAATTTGAGGCTTGTGAGAAGAAGATTTGTAGTGTGTGATAATGGTATGATTTTTTATGACACTAGTATGAGGTTTTAAGAGTATTAAAAGAGGTTTCAAGGTGTGTTCAAGGTTTAAGTCTGGTTTATAGGTATAGGCCTTGTGTATAAAGAGACCTAATATGGCTTAATGAGGGGTCAAGTTTAGTTTCTATGGTGATATATCTCATGTGAGCTTTTCCAGAGGTGTGAGAGGTTGTTTCAAGTTTTTTGGTGTATTTTGAGGTCTTGAGTTGAAGAAGAAAACATGAAATGTGGTTTTGAGATTTCATATGTGCATAGAATGAAGAGTTCTCAAACCGATAAGGACTTTCATGTGATTTTTGTCACGTGCAAACTTTTCATGAGATCTTAATAAGTTCATGGAAATTAGGGAAGGTTCCTATATCAATTTTATAAGCATTGGTTTCTAGATTAATGGTCCAAACTTTATGAATGATCGTTAAGATTGTAAGGTGGTATTAACCTTCTCTAAAACCCCAAGAATGACCTGATATGGAATATATTGATAGAAATGGATAAAAATGAATTTTATAACCTAGTTTTATGATTTTATCATGTATAGGACTCTCCAAGGTACCTCTATGTGTCATTGGTCTATTAGATGAGTGAGTGGACCCTAAAGGAGAAGCCACGTTTGTCATAAATTTACTATAGAAGGTAGAGTTGACCAATTCAAAATTGATAATTAGATGGAGGTTTAAGATATATATTTATATATTATTACCATGGTGGTTAATAATAAATTTATAGACTTAAAATATGCTAAACTAGTCATAGAAGTTGACCTATAGCTAAAAAGGCCTAGTGAGAAAGACAGTGAAAAAAATAGGCAAAAGTGGGAATGAGATTAGGGATGTGTTTACATGGATTAGGGATGGATCCAATTGCACTAGGTTTTTTTTAAATACCTATAAAAAATATACCTAATGGATATAATTTTTAGAGATGCTTGTGTATGGCAGAAAATTTCTCTCAAACTGACTTGTCTAACATAGTGAGATCTGTGTATAGTGAAGTCATGAGATTGGTCTATAAGACTGATATTGCTATTGAATATTATAATATATTTATTAAAAATATGTTTTTAATATTATTAAGGATTATATAAACCCATTTTAAGTTAAAATAGTGATTCTACATGTGTTCTAAGTCATTGTTTTCATGACTATGTTTTAAAGTTTTTTATAGTTCTAAGTAGTCATCTGACAGAGATGAGAATGAGGTGATTTTCCAAAATTTTAAGAGTATAATGCACAATAATATTTTATTTGGTTCAATTATTTTATTATAATTTAATTTAGAGTCATGAAATGTTCTTATAAAAATATTAGTGGTCAAATGATCATGACTGGGTTTTGATCTAGTTAGCAGTTCTAAGTGGTCATGTTGTAAGAGTGAGTTAGAGGCTTTAAGCCCTATATTGAAGTGTTTAAATCACATGGTGGGGATCATAAGGTCATTTAGGTTATATAAAATTTATCTAATGGTATGGTCATTTGATCAATTTTCTTGTATTCTTTAGTTTTAGTTGGTAGACTTTTTGGTAGTAAGAAGGCCTAATTGTGAGTAGACCTAATGGTGTGATTCAAGGAGTGAAATGAGCTAAATGATGTTGGGGAAATAATTTTATATTATAAATGGTTTAATTTAATCATGTGTGAAGTGTTTCATCCATATATGTAGGCTCAATATGTTCTAAGGTGGTCAACATGAAACATGTGCTTTGAGAAGGCCTAAATGCATTAGGTCTCCTTTAGGCCTAATGGTGGTTTTAGTCATTATGAGTGGTGTTCAACCTATGTAGTGGTTTTTTATAATATTAAATGTGTTTTTTGATATATTAATAATATTATCCAAGTATTTATAGTTTTATGGCTGACCAAGGTATGTGAAATCATGATTCAAGTATAAAAAGAATGTCTAATAGGCCTAATTTGGTAAGTTAGTAGATTGAGGGGATGAACGAATGAAATAAAAGTTTGTAAAATAGGTATATGGATTTAAAGACAATTATATATGTGTGTTTAATATTTAGTTAAGTTATAATAATTATTATATATATTATGAGTAAGGTCATATGACCTAAATCTGTCAAGAAGAGGGCTAGTTAAGCGAATAAGCCTAATAGGATATTTGAGAGAGATAAAAGAGTTTGAAGAGAAAAAGAAGGTGATCATCATCAATTGAGTGATAAATATGTGTCCAAATGTGATCATAAATTATATATTTATTATTTGGTTCTGATTCACCTAGGGGTTGGTGCCTCCTTACAAGTTGGTACTTGTTAAAGGCCTTGTTAAGTTGGTGCTTGACTAGTGAGGGGTTGGTACTCCTTATGGGGTTGGTGCCTCACTAAATATTTATTCATTTCATATATAAATTTATGTCAAGATATGTTTAATTATTTTTTATCCCCCATGAGTGTTTACCACATATCTCTTATGTTCATATGTTGTATGTTTATGTGGATGCTTGTTTACACATTGGTTGATGTATGTGTTTGCATGAATGCTTCATGAATGATAAGTGAAATTGAATGATTGTTTTAAGGGCACTGATTCACCCACTCACCCCTTTCCCCACAATTATTAGTTGTGTTACAAAAATAATTTTATGAAATAAAACATTGTAAATTAAAACTTTAAATAAGTACATCTAAGCTACCCTTACATGATATGGATGGTCATTGTTTCCCCTCCATGGATGATCTTGGGATCTTCATAACTGTCACATAGATCCTATCTAATTCTTCATTTTTATTCACTATAAATGATTATTAACTTATATTATTTCCTCATTCACATTTAATCATCATGAGAGATAACAATGATGAAAAGATAACTTAGCATTCTTCTTAAAATTGGACCATCCATTCCTCATTGAAACTGATTGTTTTAGTATTTTTTCTCCATGTCTTATAGTTTCTCCTCCTTTTTGATGATCCTTGCTTCCCCTTATTTATTGATGTGATGTAATTAATATCAATTCATTTCCACCCATTACCAGCTATTCATGGATTCATTTTCCATCCTTTAGGTTTCATGTGAACTATTTTGAACATGGGCTTTCCTTGAGGATCTTCCACCTCACTCGAAAGCTCCACATGCATTCACAATGCTTATAGGACTTTGTTTCACAAGAATTCATTTTCTAGTTATAGTAATAGGTCAATATGGGTTTGATTTAGGCTAATCTAAATCATTTACAAACATCATCTATGCCTACACTTCTACGCATATGGGTGCACCAAAAATGAATTTCACAACCACCATGTGCCACAAGTCATCCAATTATGTATCTAAATTAAGTGATGTTGGCATGGTTGGAATATCAACTTATGGCATTATATAAATTTGTTTTTTAATTATTTAGTTTTTAAATATTTCCAAATAAATCACTCCTCTTCTAATTTTAATGTAAGCACACCCATATCTCGGAGTGTGATGCTCTAGACATCAACTTGAAAAAACCCATAACTTCTCATAATCTAACTATACAAAGAGTCTTGGTAATCTCAGATTTCTTTATAATTATTTGATTTCTTATGTTTATTTTTGGAGGCATTGTACGTTGTTACAATTATTGGTCCTTCCTTTTCATTGATGCTTACTATGATCCAAATTGCAGTGGTAATTTTCCCAAGGGTTGAAAATTTTCCCAAATCATATTATGTTTTTTTCTTAGTTAAAACTAAACCATGTACATAATGATAAAGTATAGTAACTTCTAGGCATTCCTTGTGCCCAATCTATGTGATTGAATTATTAATCCTTCATGTAATTACATAATTGATTCCAATGATGTAAGGTATACTTTTACCTCTTTCGGAACCCAAGGGTTCACATTGATAAGCTCCCTTATTTATTAAATCCATTTCTTGAATTTATATTCTTAAATATACAACAATGTTTTTCATTTGAAACCCAAGTTTCCAAAATTAAAATATGACCACAAATAATCCTTCTCATTTACAATCCCTTCCAAATCTTTCCATTGCATGAAGAAGATGATCATCTTTGGTAATTGATATTGAAATCCTACATCTTACTTTCAAAGACTTTCTTGATATTTGTAATGATCTTATTAGCAACTGTAGACACCTAAATCTGGCCACCAATAATCTCCAACCAGGCTTTTGACCAATTTCCACCTAAAGTGCAAAATTTGGCCTCGAAACACTAAAAAATTCTAAATGATGTGAAACTGGCATATTCAAGTGCTGATTTTTGCTAGAGTATCATTAAATGGGGCAATGCAATTTGTGGGCCAGTTAACTTTGATCAAATCATTTTGAGTCAAAATGTTAATTTTGCACTTATATGCTCTAGAGTGATCTTTCCTATCAAATATTTTTCACAAGATGCATCCCTTTGTTATTTTTTGTCTATAACATCCTAAATGGGAATACAGATCCAACACATCTAATATTGCCTTCTAATTCCAATCTAGTCAAATTTTGGACCAATAACAAGGCATCCTGATCAATTTGAGTAATTTGTACACAAAGTGATTAAACATGATTAAGAGCTAATTAACCAAAATCAAGGCCTAATTAATAATTCCATGGAAACTTGTTGAATAATTTGTTTTGAAAATGAATATTGAATATCTACATCATCAGGTGACCTCATTTCTTGGGAAGACAACCCTAGGCCATAAATGCCACAAATATCAAGATTCATGCCCTCTATGCCTCATCAATGCCTTCCATGATTCCCTCCATGCCTCTTAATTTCCCCTTTTTCCAATGTCATGATGAGGATAATTATAAACTTAATTCCAAAAATTGAATTAATCCTCAACCATACATCTCAATCTCAGGATAGATGGTTTAGGTTGATTCTAGATATTCTCAAAAATATATAAATAGAGAGGCCATGAACATCATTTATAAGTTTTAAAAATGCAAAGTTATAATGTATAAATGATTCCAAAATCCATTGCAATTAGTGTTACCATTACAAATTGATTCCAAGCCAATACAATCCACAAGCCAAAGGTGCCAAAGAAAGATAGAGGTAGCCAAGCTTCCATTGCCAAGGACTTCATGAACACAAGTCGAGCAAGCCAGTACAACAATAATTTTGGAGCATCCAAGGAAGTTAAAAGAGGGTTTATTTTATATTTTAGCTGTGTGTTTTATTCATGTTTTTTAAACTAAGCTCTCCCTAGTGTCTAGGCCTAGAGATGTTATGCTAGTTAGTGTGTTTCTTTCATTTTGTTTTCATTTTGAAACTAACACCATACTAGCCATCATCTCTTGAGTCAAATTATTAGACCACATATGGCATGCTCAGTGGGATGGGATGCATCCCACACATGAAGAAGATCAATTTGAAGCTTTAAAATCTTCATTTAGATCATTAAAGCTCTTGTAAAATAATTTTATTACTTTGTTTTTCCATTTTTCTTTGTCACAGGTTTACACAATAACTGATGTCAGTTGGTAAAACCATCATTTGTTGGATAGTTGTCGTCAATCACTATTGGTATAACTGATGTTGGTTAGATTACTGTCATTAGATATAAGTGTAATCATCTTCGATTATATAACCGATGTCGGTCAATATGTTTTTTTTAAAACACAAACCTGATAGCTCTTTCTTTGAATTTCATTATTTTAAACCCAAAATAGCTTCAAGGGTAAAGGACATGCTAACATTTTTTTGTAGGACCAAGCTTGAAATTTGCTAAAAACATGTTTAGATCACCTTTTGCATGATTAAAAATGAATTAGAAGCATTATTTTGGTGCTTAAAGTAATATTTAAGGTGCTTAAATAAGTGTTTTTAGCATTAGTTTTTGAAGTTACAACTAAGACCAAGGGGTCAAATGAACACCACCTCATTTTCATTTGGGATTAAAAATGAACTCATCTTTCCAAGATTTTTGTCTTCAATAGTTTCTTGATCTAATTTTTGTTTGGCAATAAGAGGGGTGTTGTGTGTATGCTCTTCCATTTATCCCCTTTAGGGAGCCCTTGGAATCAAAAGAACCATTCATATTGTAAGTAGCCTAGTACAAGGCTTAGAAATAAATTAATCTAAAGCACTCCCCAAAAACTCGTTAAAGTTTGGGTGACCTTGAAAATGACCCTAAAGTCTTTCTATTTTCATGTTTTTTTTTAATGCAAACTTAGCTTGAAAGGGGGAATTCATCACCTCCCACAAGTTCTTTAGGGAAGATTTGACCCAAGGCTTTACCTCATAAAATTAAATTCATTTGGCTCCTAATTGGAGTTTCACATGGGATGTAGTGGCACTTTAGACATTGCACTACACTAAGTGAACAACAAGATATAGTGGCTACAGAAAGGACTAGACCTTTTTGCAACAAGCTAATTGATATGGACCCAAAATATGTGATTTTATTCTATATTTTTGGCATGAAAGTCATTATGCAATTGATTCCCCTAGAATTTTTAGAAACTTGTTAGATCTTAGATAAATCCCCACTTGACGTGGAAGTATTTTTGGTGTAAGGTGCACCTCAAGGTCCATGTCATAGTACTATCATTTGAGAGGAGGGGTGTAAAAACCCTACTATATAATGCATATTTAATTTTGGATGAACACTTGAAATATCTCAAATGATGTATATAGATGGATTTTAACAATACCAAGCAACCTTGTCAGTTTAGAGTCTATGAGCAATTAATTAGTTGAGTTTTGTCCTAGATTAAAATATTGTTTGATGTCAAAACTTGGTGTAAACAAACAACTAAAACCAAAACACATGGTCCTAATTTTACTTTGAACAAATAGGTGTTATGCTACCTGCATGGGATCATCAATTTTCCTTGTTCAAAGTTCATCAAAAGCTTGGGAGTCATATCATCCACTTTGGTGCAGTTATGCTACCTAATTGAGTCTAGACCTTTACCAATGTCATTTAAGTCCTTCAATTATAATCTAAATTTAAAATTTCACCTTTATAAGTTCATAAGGTTGATGTGTTAAGTGGGTTCACCATTTGTACTAAAGTTGAGGGAACTTAGGTTCAATTTCTAATTTGGGTTGAAGGTTGTTTTAGACTCAAGATCATTATCACCACTTAATAGACTTAAGCCATTTTGTGCCAAACACTTACAATTTGAGTCTATGCATCACAACATTTTGAGTCAAATAAAGTAGTGTTTTTGAAACAAACATTTAGCCACATATTTTAGGTAGTCTAGAACTATTACGCTGCCTAAAACATTTCAAATATTGTTTCATATACCCTCTTGCATAGAGTTCAAATTTGTTCCTACATTTTTAGACCAATCTAAGTGTACTTTTGTGATATTTTATCTAGCACAGTTATATAATTTACTTTTGTGTAGCTTATTTGTCAAAATAACTATGTTTTATACCATTATTTGTGAGAAAATAAACTATCTCTAAAAAAGTGCCTTTTGTTTCATAGCTTATACCTAGTTGATTGAGTTCATGTCCAAGAATCAAATGCCTAGTGTTTGTTAGAAGTGTTTCAAATCCATTAGATTAAAACTTTCATCTATTTTCAAATTCTATCTTTTAACATCATTTTGGCCAAGAGTCCTAGCAAATGCCTTATTTGAGCCTAGCTTTTGATGACGTGTTTGGCCAAAAGACCTAAAAACTTGTAAATTTCTAGATTAGGCTAATTTGAAACACTTTGACCTTAGAGTTTGGAATTTTGATTTTTGGTAAATTTATTTGCTTATCTTTGTGTGAATAGTGAAATGTTAGATATTTCATGATAGCTTATTTCCTCACAAATATTTGCATAAACCTTTTTATCCTTTTGATGAATCTAGACCAAGTCAGAACATCATCTATTTTAGATATTGTCCTTTTTAGAGTTTGTAGAACTCTTTGACCTTTTATTGCAAAGCATTGACTATGGATCCCAACATGTATTCCTACACTAATAGTGGACTCATGTACAATCTAAGGATTAGTAATGTAGTTTCATAGGAAGGAATGGTGCAAGACCCCTATGTAGATAATATTTCTTATGAGATAGATTCTTATCCCTCTTATAATACTAAATTAGGGGCACAAAAACCAAGATCCCTTGGCTAACTATTTGGTTAACACAACACCTTGTTCAGAATAAGACCAAGAACAAAGCACATAATACCTATCTACAATACCCACAGTGGATGAATCAGTTCTTCAATAGTCATATTCTATTAATATGGCTTCCATGTATGATCCATTTTTGTTTGAGCAGCATTTGTTAGAGAACAAAGATGAGATTTTGGTTAGAGCCATAGAGGTAGGGGCCAATTTTCTAGTAGACTTCCCCCATGAAAATTTACCAAGCCTAGTAAGAGTGCCCCAAAATATCATTTATGATCAATAGGATTTTTTAGCAATCCTATGGCTCTAATCCAAACAACGTATCAAGACCCTAATATATCTAATCGAGGTTAAAACATCATAGAAGACCACTTTAACCAAATGTAGATAGCATATCAAACCTACCTAAAGCTAGCACATAATTTTAATTAGATGAACATGATGAGCAAACCTCTTATTGACTTAGTTCCTTTAACAAGAGTGTTGATAGAGTTAACTGGACAAGAGAATCTAAGTTCTGACCCATTCGTGCAAAGTGATTTGATAGATAAATTAATGCATATAATTGTTATTAAATAAGTGTCTTCAGCCTCTATATAGAATAGTGAGCCAAACATAGTGGAAAATATGCAAGCAACATCCAATCCCAATCAAAGTGGTACTAACATACAAACAACTAGCCAACAACATGTCCCTGTAGGTAATTCCATGAGTGGATCATCATACTAGGGAGTAAGAGTTTCTACATCCTAACCTCAACCAACTACTTCTTCAAGTGGATAACCTATGGGATTAGGTAGTCAAATAATGACTAATGTCACACCTCAATGATAGAATATGATGAATCCTACTCCTCCTCAATAAGTAACAAGTAGTATTCCATAATAGCAGGCACAATCTAGGGTACTAACATAATTTAGGACAACTCCATTGCCACCTTTATTAGGGGTAACTAATGTTCCACCTCACTAGGTAATGACAAACATACCTCTTCAGTCACAGACTAATATGCCAAACCAAAACCAAGTAATGATTAGTCAACAACATGCAAATATTGGTTAGTGATAGATGTTGAATCTACAACTTGTTTTCACTTCCCCATAGGGATTTATGCAATAAAGAGTCTCCCATGTTTCTCAAGTACCTACTAGATAAGCGTTGGCTCAAAATGTGCCACAAATTTAGAGATATGGTCTTGGTCCATAAGTTCTCACTCAAAAACAAATTTTGATTAGTCAGCAATGTGTCCCTTTTCAACCATAGCATGCACAATATAGTTATATCCCTCCATCCCAACCATAAAATCCTCCAAGTCAAACCTTTATCACCAACCCAAAATATAATATTGCACAACTAAATCTACAATTTCAAGTACATCCTAATCCATGTATGCATATTCTGGGTCCATTCCCCAACCAAACCACTATATCATAATAGGTATCTCCATCATACCTTGGTCAAAGTGTCCCACTTGTGACCTCCCAACCATCTACCCAAACCAATATTCTCCCTCAAACCAATGTTCCTTCCAGTTTCTTATCCCAAGAATTGAAATAGATGAAGGATGCAATTGATACCATTTAGACTGGGAAATAGACTGAAAAGCTTAAATTAGATGATGTGTGTTCCTATTTAGTCAACATGGAGTATTTATAGATACCATTTCCTCCAAGTTATAAACCACCAAAATTTGATAAATACAAAGGGAAAGGTGACCTTAAGGCCCATTTAATTGAATTCTTTGTTGCATGTCAACTAGTGGCATATAAATACATATGTCTTTTGCTATTATTTCTAAGGAGCTTGGTTGGACAAGCCTTGGAGTGGTTTTTAAAGTTGCCCAAAAATTTAGTAATGAATTTTGATGAACTTTCTGATAAGTTTTTGCAACACTTTTCCTATAATCTTGAGCATGAGATTTCATTAGTGGACTTAATGCAATCAAAACAAAAAGATGGTGAGAGTTTTACAAGTTATCTACAGTGATGGAGAGCCCTAACAATCCATTTCACCCATAGTTTACCAAATAAATAATTAGCCACTATGTTTATTAAAAAATTGCATAGTGAGATAGCTTATCATATGGAACCACAATGTGCACATACTTTCAAAGAGATAATTGATAAAGGTTTATTGATTGAGTAATATCTCATCAATAAAGGAGTCATCAAGCTTAATTCAACTAATCAAAATCAAGGTACCAATCAGGGAAATGTCTAACATTAACATATCATTCAAGCACAATCATCACAACTAGCATAGGTTAATAACCAAGAAAGATTGAAGCAATTCAGCCACAATAATAATATTGTGGGAAATGGAGTAACCAAATCCCATCATGTCCAAATGGTGAAAAAATCATTTGCACCAGATTTTTAACTTACTCCTACCTAGCAATCTCTCTAACTAATGTCATAAGCACAAAATCCAAGACTTGTATAATAAATACAATAGTATTTACCATTGTAAACCCCTCCTCCTAGGAGAACCATGCCTACATGTCATGTCTTTAGTGACCTAGGAGAACCTATTGAGTCTATATTTTGAAATCTTACTATCAATAATCTGATTAGTTAGCTTATACCAAAACATTATCCACAAGGTATTCTTTATCCTGATTGGTACCATGAAAATAAATTTTGTGACTATCATTAGGTCAATGGGCATAATCTACAAAGATGTGTCTAAATTGAGCATTTAATTGAGAATATGTTGGAGAATTAGGAGATAACATTAGATAATGGTACTTTAAATTTCAATCAAACTCTTGGGATTTATCAAAACCCCTTTCTCTGACATAATAATCAAAAGCAGTAGAACAATCAACAACAATAACAATGGCTAGCACAACAACAAAATCAATAGTATCAAAATCAAAGGCAAAACTAGCAAAATAAAAAAAATTAGTTGTATAACCCACAATGATAGAATAATGGATAAAACTAAGGTTAGAACTATAATAACCAATAAACCTACCATGCAATTACACGTGACTACAACAGGGTTGTAGGTCATATTGTTAGGGGTAGTGTTAATACCATCTCCATTAATCCTAAACCAAGCACTAATCAGCCTAAACCGTTGATAAATAATAACATATAACCAAATTACATGGATAATCCTTCTTTGACTTGGGAGTGCATATAGGCAAACTAGTAACCTAGGACTTCCATTTTGGACCTTATATCAATGACTCATCCTTGCCATGTGACCACATACAAGTGCACTGACAATCGAGACTTGTGTTATCTGGTCCCACACCATTCCCAACATTTTTTAGTAATAATGATCTAGTATTTAATCCTTATTGTGAAATCACAACTTGAAGGTCAAAGATTACTATCCCAAGCCCACAACCATCTACCACTTTACCTATTATCCAACCAATTGTTTAGCCTCAAAATAAACCATTCAATACTGAACAAGACAAGAAGTTTGATATTATGGAATAATTATAGAAGACACTAGCACAAATTTCTTTTTTAGATTTGTTGTGAATGTCATTAATCCACAAGAACATCTTGAATGATTTTTTAACCTATTCCACTATTACTAGTGACATATCCCCTGATAAATTTCAAGCTTTGGTTGAACACCAAGCTCCAGCCCAACAAGTCACATTTAACCAAAGTGATATGTCTTCCCTTGGCCCACTCTATAATAACCCACTGTACATAGAAGTTTATATAAAGTGACATAAATTGAAATGTGTCCTTATATAAAATAGATCAAACCTCAACATAGTGTATCTAAAGCTCATCAAGCTTCTTGGGTACACAATGGCAGATCTCTAGCTAAAAATAATAACCTTTAAAGCCTATGATAATTAGGAAAGAGAATCACAAGGCACCATTAGCTTACCAATTATCATTGGGCCTTTGACCCATGATAAACTTTGCCATGTGCTTGGTATTGAGTTGTCATGTAATATACTTCTATGTAGGCCTTGGTTACATGAGATTCATGCAGTCCCATCAATGCTGCACTAATGTATCAAGTTTTCCCACTCAGAGATGGAAGTGAATATTCCAAGAGATTTACACCCATATGAACACTATAAAAATCTTGAGGTTAAATTTCAAAGCTAAAATTATCAGTATGAAATGAATCCAAGTTCCAAGTAGGATAAAGGAAAGGCTATACTTATTGATCTTTCATTGGATAATTATATAAATCCTAATACCTTGGATTCCCTTTCCCACATGCTACCTCTTGAATCTTCTAATCATTTCACCATTTCAGATAATGGATTGGGAGAGTATGTGAGTCATGATAAATTTCATATTTCCAATCTTCCTCAGAATTTGAAAACCGTTGGGCAACCTAAGTCACCCCACATATGCAATGGAAATAAAAGAACAAAGATAAGGGACTTGTCACATTTGTACCAGCATTTGGCCTAGAACTCAACCATCTTAAAGAGGATGAATAATGGTTATATGATGATTGTTATAAAAGTGTAAAGTATCTTATTCCCAATAGGATCATAGAGTGTCACGATTATGAAGGAAGAGGCCTCAGACCAAATCAGCAAGGAACTATTGAGCCAATTTCTATGACTAAGTATGAAAGACCTTATGGACTTGGATTTAAATCACTTGGGGGTGACCCCATATATCTTATTCAAACTCCATCACTAGAGACTAGTGATGATGATGCTGACAATGAAGTAGAGTATGATCATAGCCTCACCTTTGATGACCTAGTTGAAACTATCATGTTTGATAGCAATTCCATTTGTACCCTTATCTTGGTCATTCATCATAACCCATTGCCATTATATTATCCCTAACTAATAGATTGGGACCAACAAGAATCCAATCTATCAATTGATGAGTTCTAGAATGATGAGGCATTGTGTGACTTCTTAAGCCTTAGATACAATGTACTTTTGGGAGATCACAAGTTAGGATTCTCAGTTACGTTGGATCCTGTAGCCTATTTTGGAGATTGGGTGAACACCCTTAGCTAAAAACAAACAAGTAAAACATTGAGGTCCCAAAGTGAAAACCTCTTTGAGGTGTCTTTTGACTAGGGAAAAAGTAAAGATAAAAGCCAATCTAGTGGTGAAAACCTATTTCAAGCACCATTAGATGGGGATGTTCATTCTTCTTAGAATTTAGACTAGGAGACCACCAACGATGAATTTGCCTATGGATCTGAGTTCAATTTCACACAACAACAAGTATTTGATCAAATTATTCAAAATTTTCTAACTATTTTTATCACATGGCTAGATATCCCATTAGGGGAATCAGATTCATCATGCCTAGGAGAAGTTGAAGAGTAAGTCCTAATAGAGGACCCTGACATAGTCCAACAGTTCAAGTCATTGCTTACTATCCTAAAAGATGGTTCAACCCTTCTAGTCAAAGATACAACAGAGATAAACATCAAGACTCTATCAAACCTAAAATGGATAAAATTAGGCACATCCCTTACTGAGGAGGATCATGAAGTATTTAAATCTCTATTGAGAGAATTTGTAGATGTCTTTGCATGAACCTATTCTGGCATGCCAGGGTTGGACCCCACCTTAGTTCTACACCACCTTATGGTTAATCCTGATGCCAAATCGGTCAAATAAAAGCTACGTAAGATGTATCCTCATTTTGTATTGGTAAATAAAGAGCTGGAAAAAATATTAGAAGTAGGATGTATCTGATCAATTGACTACTTATAATGGATCTCTAATATGGTACCTATTAGTAAAAACCCTGAAGGGATCAGAATCTGTACTGATTTTTGAGACATCAACAAATCTTGTCCTAAAGATAATTTTCTATTACCTAATATTGACATGATCATTGACTCCATGATAGGTTATGAAATGCTTTCACTCATGGATGGCTTTTTAGGATACAAATAGATCAAAATAACACCAAAAGACCAACATAAAATAACATTCACCACTCTATGAGGAAAATTTTATTATCAATTAATGCCATTTGGCCTTAATAATGTTGGAGCTATATATCAAAGGGCCCTAATTTTCATATTCCATGATATGATGCATGATATTATTGAAGACTATGTCAATGACATATTAGAAAAATCCAAAACTAGGGCCAATCATCCAACAGTGTTGTGTAAGATATTTAAAAGATTACGAGAGTACAAAGTTAGACTCAATCTAAAGAAATGTGTGTTTGGCATAAATTCAATAAAATTGCATAGATTCATTGTGTCTCTCAGAGGTATTGAAGTCGATCTGGCTAAAGTCCATGCTATAATTGAGATATCACCATCAACCAATTTAAAGTAGTTCTATAGTTTGTAGGGTAAGATCCAATCAATTTGATGTTTCATCTCTCAGTTAGTAGATAAATGTCATCCATTTACACACCTTCTAAATAAGGGTGTTGAATTTTAATGGGATGATCATTGCCAAAAAAAAATTCAACAACTCAAAGACTATCTTGTTAATCCACTTATTTTATTACCTCTTATGCCAAGAAAATCATTATTGTTATACCTATCATCTATCAACCATGATTTGGGGGCACTCTTAGTTCAACATGATGAAAATGAAAGAGCATGTCGTATACTACCTAAGCCATACCTTGGTTACACATGAAGATAACTATGCACCTATTTAAAAAGATTGTCTAGCCATGGTCTTCACAGCTCAAAAACTATACCATTACATGTTGAATAATAAGACCATGGTCATTTCAAAAGTAGATCCACTCAAGTATATACTATCTAAAATAGATTTGAAAGGTAGAATGGCTAAATGGATCATGCTTCTTAATGAGTTTGACATATATTATGTCAATTAGAAGGCAATCAATGGACAAGTTCTTGCAGATCAACTTGCTAAAGCACCTCTCATATACATGCAACCACTCACATTTCAATTTCTTGATTAATCCATAATGACCATCATTAACACACCCCTTGAAGATTAGCCCTAGAATCTATATTTTGATGGTTCATTTACTGCACATGGATTGGGGGTAAGCCTATTATTTATTACACCATAGGGGGAGCTAATCCCTAAATCATTCAAAATTAGCTTTCCTTATACAAACAACATGGCTTAGTATGAAACACTTGTTATAGGACTTTGATAGGTAGTGCATTGGAACATATCTTATCTCCAAGTTTATGGTGATTTTTAGTTAATCATCAATCAGGTCACAGATCATTTTTAGACCAAAGAAGACAAGTTGGTTCCATATAAATCCATGGTGGACACTCTTAAGTAACAAATTGCCAACATTCAGTTTGAGCACATACCAAGGGTTAGTAATAAAATTGTAGATGTCATGGCTACTATTGGCTCTCTAATTTGATAAATAGATAAATCTAGAGAGTATTAGTTCCTCATCAAGAATTTATCAACACCAGCTCATGAACCTTCAACCATTGCAATGATTTTTGATATTGTTGGTCCTAATTCTATCTGGTACTCAGACATTTACAACTACCTTCATGACCAATTTCTACCACCTAACCTATCTTGAAAACAAACCAAAGCCTTCATTCATCATTCCACTCATTCAACTACTTGGATCCACCCTTTACCATCATAGTTTTGATGGAACTCTACTTCATTGTTTAAATTTGGTAGAGTCTACACTAGCATTAAAAGAAGTTCATGAAGGGGTATATGGAGCTCATTCTAGTGGGATAGTCCTATCCAAAAATATCTTGCATACTAGTTATTATTATCCCACAATGGATGCAAATACCATTACATATGTAAAGAAGTGTGACAAATGTCAATGGCATGATAATCTAATTTATGCCCTAGCAAAAACTCTAAAATTGATGTTGACACCATGTCCATTTTCTACATGGGTACTTGAACTCATTGGGAATATCAACCCCACTTCATCTAATGACCATAAACATATCATTACCACCATTGAGTATTTCACTAAGTGGATTGAAGCTATACCCCTCACTTACATGACTGAAAAGAAAATTTCCAAATTCATCTTTAACCATCTCATTTGCCACTATAGTATCCCATCTAACATTATATCTAATAATAGAGGATCATTCAAGAACAAGGATGTAGACCAGCTATGTACCAAATATAACATCACCCAATATTTTTTTATAGCATATTACCCTGAAGGTAATGGCCAAGATGAATCATCGAACAAAACCATTGTCAATATTCTCAAATGATGCCGATCATGATTAACACTTGTAGATATTCTCTACCCTTTGGACATATCTTACTAATCATTGTACCCCCATAGGAGCTGCTCTATACTCACTTATTTATGGTACTGAAGCCATCCTTCCCATTGAGGTTGAATTTCCTTCACTGTGCATCTCTTTCAAGCATGTCCTAGATGATCATGACCATCGAGTAGCTCACCTGTAAGAGCTAGACCTACTTGATGAGAAATGTACAACTATGCTCAAAAATATTCAAGCATATCAAAACTGACTCAAAGGACACTATAATCAGCATGTTAAGCATGGAAAATTTGAACTTGGTGATCTTATTCTTAAAGAAAACCAAAATAATACCATGGATGAGAAGAAGCATAAAGAAAAATTCAAACCAAACTAGATAGGGCCTTTCACCATTACTATAGATTATGGATTAAGAGCATACATGCTTTCCACACCAGATGGAGATGAACTTCTTGATCCAATGAGTATTATTCATCTTAAGCGGTACTATGCTTGAGCACTAAGGTGTAATTTTTGTAAGGACCATTTCATGTTGTGTCATTTATCACTATTATTCTTTATAAAAATGTCATTTTTATTTGTCCTCTTTACCATATCCACTTTACCTTTCTGACCTATCAGCCCAGTGTGTTCTAAAGCCTAGCCCATTTGACCTTGGTTTTTTCCATTTGTCACACATTTTTAGCATCAAGGTATCTAATTAGTTTCATTAGGTAGTTCACATACTCTAGACAAATATCATATTTTGGAGAAGTGTGATAGAATTTTTAGTAGTTACATCCTTCATTTGTTATTCCCTTCTTATCATTGGTCTTGTTACTAATTATAACCACCTTTGGGAAAATTAGGACCATTGATAGATGTTGTTGTGTCCTAGTTATAACTACCTATGGGAAAACTAAGAGCAACATTTTTTTATTAAGCCTTGATGTACCAACTTGCTACTTCCATTTCCATATTGTGCCTTTTTACCAAATGTACTTGTTTTGTTTGAATTGACTGCTACACTAGTCAAATTCCTCCATTGTAGGGTATAACTATAGTGAATTGAGGTCCTACTCTAGGACTATGTATGCAATACTTGATACTTGTTGAGGTTAGCATAGTTACCCCCTTGCCACACTATTACTGTTTTATGAGAAACCTAATTTTGAATGCTCTCACCATTTTTTGAGCAACCTAAGTTTGAATGCTTTCACCATTTTATGAGCAATGTAAGCCACGCTCTCACCATTTTACAAGAAACCTTAGTTTAAATTCTCTCACCATTTTATGATCTTGAACCATTTATGTGTCTTGTCATTCTTGATTGAGTTGAGATACTCCAAAATAATTCCAAAAACATTTGAAAAATCATTAGAAAACAACAAAAACATTGACCACTTCTTTGCCTTAAAGATTATGGGAACCCTTACTAAGTTATAATAAAATCACTTGTCACTTAGTTTCCCCATATTTTTTGGCCTTTTCTCTCATGTACTTTATATTTTTCAAGACCATTCCTCTTCTTATATCACATCCATTATGTTTATTTTCCTCAGTTATTACTTTTTTTCCATTCCCTTGGAGAACTACATTTGGCCTAAATTTTTTTATTGGATATTACATCCATAGAACTATGTAGGTAGCATCCACTTTCCTAGTTCATATGGAGATATCTCAGCCACCCCCTTCCTTCTCTTCTATTCCCCCATTTTATTCATTTGTTAAGTTGTCACCTATTTTTTTAGGGGCAATGTTTATAGGGTTTCTATTGTGTTGTTTGTTTGTTTGTTTGTTTTTGCTTATTTTGTTTGTTTGTCTATCTATTTGTTTACTTTCAGTACTATTGCCTTGATTTGGTTTATGTGTGTTCATTGTGTGATTCCTTTCCCACACTTACACTTGAATCCATCCATATTCCTATGTTTACATTGTCACTATGGTTTCTATCATTAATGCATTATTTTCTATTGAGTATTGGATTACGGGAGTCAGTCCTTATGCATATTTCGACCAAGTCCTCATGATGTTATTCAACAATGGTAGCATCTCTTCAACATCGACATCCTGATTCAATCCCAATCAAATCTAAAATAGAGTAATTAACCATGAAATAATTTCAACTTTTATTAGTTTGGGTGAGCATCTCCCTACTAGTAGGTTATTTTAATTCATCGTTACCCCATATGATTTATTTACCCTCATCATTATCCAATAAATCAGGTTTTCCATAATTAGGGTCCAATGGTTATAACCACCTATGGGAAAATCATTGCACATCATCCCACCTGCATTTCTCACTGATTATAACCACCTTTGGGCAAATCATTGTGTTGTCACCACTTTAGTTTTTCCACCCATATAGGGGCATGTTATTATCTTGTTTGTCTCTTCTAATAGGGTCAACTCCAACTTCTTAATTATTATAACCACCTTTAGGCAAATCATTATGTTATCATACTATATTGCCACTATCGAGGTACAATGCTTATAACCACCTTTGGGAAAACCATTATACACCATCCCACTTACATTCTCAATGACTTTGACTACTTTTTTAATATCATTGTGTTTTCACCCCATCATCTTTCCTTTCTTTGGTCCCCTCATTTTGCTTCTTTCTTTTCAAGGGGCTGTTTACCAACCTACTTGTGCCAATCACTCCCTTGAAGAGGAATCATCCTAGGTTTTCCAAAACTATTTGGAGCTTTGTTTTTCAACCATCATCTTCTTTTTGGCATATAGGCATTTTCTCATTATTTGAAAATATATTGATTTGCCTATAATTTTCAACATATTCCCAAATAGGGGAAAATTGTAGACATCTAAATCTGGCCACCAATAACCTCCAACTAGGCTTTTGACCAATTTTCACCTAAAGTGCACAATTTGGCCTAGAAACACTAAAACATACTAAACAATGTGAAACTGACATATTCAAGTGTTGATTTTGGCTAGAGTATCATTAAATGGGGCAATGCAATTTATGGGACAACTAACTTTGATTAGATCATTTCAATTCAAAATGCCAATTTTGCACCTAGATGCTCTGGAGTGCTCTTTCCTATCAAATATTTTGCACAAGACACATCCCTTTGTTATTTATTGTCAGTAACATCCTAAATGGGAATATAGATCCAATACATTTAACATTGCCTTCCAATTCCAATTCAGTCAAATTTTGGACTAATAACAAGGCATTCTGATCAATTTGAATAATTTGTGCACAAAGTGCTTAAACATGCTTAAGAGTTAATTAAATCAAATCAAGGACTAATTAATAATTCCATGGAAACTTGTTGAATAATTTGTTTTGAAAATGAATATTGAATATCTGCATCATTAGGTGACCTCATTTCTTGAGAAGACATCCCTATACCATAAATATTAAGATTCATGCCCTCCATGCCTCATCAATGCCCTCCATGCCTCTTAATTTCCCCTTTTTCCAATGTCATGATGAGGATAATTATAAACTTAATTCCAAAAATTGAATTAATCCTTAACCACACATCTCAATCTCAAGATGGATGATTCAGGTTGATTCTAGACATTCTTAAAAACCTATAAATAGAGAGGCCATGAACATCATTTCTAAGTCCTGATAATACAAATTTATAGTGCACAAATGATTCCAAAATCCATTGCAATTAGTGTTACCATGCCAAATTTATTCCAAGCCAAGCCAAGCCAAAAGACAAGGGTGCCAAGGACTTCATGAACACAAGCTGAGCAAGCCACTACAACAAATATTTTTGAGCATCCAAGGAAGGTAAAAGAGGGTTTCTTTTACATTTTAGTTATGTGTTTTATTCATGTTTGTTAACTAAGCTCTCCATTTTAGAGCATCATCCTAGGATTTCTAAAACCATTTGGAGCTTTATTCTTTAACTATCAAATTATTTTTGGCATACAGGCCTTTTCTCATTATTTGAGAAGATATTACTTTTCGTACAATTTGTAACATCTTCAAATAGGGGCAAACTGTAGACACCTAAATCTAGCCACTAATAACCTCCAACCATGCTTTTGACCAATTTCCATCTAAAGTGCATAATTTGGCCTAGAAACACTAAAACATGCTAAATGATGTGAAACTAACATATTCAAGTGCTAATTTTGGCTAGAGTATCATTAAATGGGTCAATGCAATTTGTGGGCCAGCTAACTTTGATTAGATCATTTCGAGTCAAAATGCCAATTTTACACCTAGATGCTCTAGAGTGCTCTTTCCTATCAAATCTTTTACACAAGATGAATCTCTTTGTTATTTATTATCAATAACATCCTAAATGGGAATATGGATCCAACACATCTAACATTGCCTTCCAATTCTATTCCAGTCAAATTTTAGACCAATAAAAAGGCATTCTAATCAATTTGAGTAATTTGTGCACAAAGTGCTTAAACATGCTTAAGAGATAATTAACACAAATCAAGGCCTAATTAATAATTACATGGAAACTTGTTGAATAATTTGATTTGAAAATGAATATTGAATATCTGCATCATCAAGTGACATCATTTCTTGGGAAGACATCCCTAAGCCATAAATGCCACAAATATCAGGATTAATGTCATCCATGCCTCATCAATGCCTTCCATGATTCCCTCCATGCCTCTTAATTTCCATTTTTTCTAATTTCATGATGAGGATAATTATAAAATTAATTCCAAAAATTGAATTAATCCTTAACCACACATCTCAATATCAAGATGGATGGTTCAGGTTGATTTTAGACATTCTCAAAAATATATAAATAAAGAGGCCATGAACATCATTTCTAAGTCTTGATAATATAAAGTTATAATGCACAAATGATTCCAAAATCCATTTCAATTAGTTTTACCATGACAAATTGATTCCAATCCAATACAAGACACAAGCCAAAGGTGCCAAGGAGAGATGGAGGTAGTCAAGCTTCCATTATCAAGGACTTCATGAGCATAAGTTGAGAAAGCCACTACAACAAGAATTTTGGAGCATCCAAGGAAGGTAAAAGAGGGTTTATTTTACATTTTAGTTGTGTTTTTTATTCATGTTTTTAAACTAAGCTCTCCCTAGTGTCTAGGCCTAGAGATGTTATGTTATTTACTATGTTTATTTCATTTTTAAACTAACACCATACTAACCATCCTCTTGAGTCAAATTTTTAGATCACAACAAGTAGTTCTAGCCAATTTGGCCTCTTTGGTTGTGTCTCACTACCTCATCATGTATTGCTTCTTATAAAACTTGTACAACTTTATTTGTGACCAAATAGATTAGGATTCCTTAAATTTTTGTCATAGCTTTGAAACTCTTCTTTATGTCTAGATTAAAAAATAGAGTTGTCATTTTGTAGGGCTTAAGGGATTTCCCCTTCCCATTAGTCCAGTTGCCTTCACAATTGTCTCTAAATTTATTGGGATAATGACCTATGGAGAGAGATGGATTTCCCCATTGTTATATTGACTAATAAGGCTATGAAATCTTAGTTAGGAATCAAATTAATGACATCCTTACACCACACAACCTATAGATTCAACACATCAATAAAAGACTTGAAACCTTCACATGTAGAAACAAAATGCATAAGATTTAAATCACCATAATAATCCTATTTATTTGATTTCAATGACAAAAAATACAACTTTCACACAAAAAATCTCAAATGAGATGTGCTAAAACATTTGATATATGATAACATAGATGTATTATTTCCTACTTGTTGTCTTTACACATTTATCTTTGTAGATCATCCTCTAGTTTTAAGTGACTCCTCTCTCAAAATTTGGGGTACATTTATATAGACATAAGACCACATACTTATAATAATGTATCACTACCAACCCAACAACCCACTACAAGCATTAAGTACCCATACTGCATCAAGTGATACACACCACAAACATTAACTGTTTCATTAAAATCCCAATGAGCGATAACACATTATTACATGACATTAAATGAGATCTCTTTTCCAAAATTACACCCATGCATGTTTCAAGGAATTTAATTTTCAATGGCTCCTATATATAATTACTTCACCACTTCACAATAAATTTCATGCTTAATAAATTTGTGAGGAGGGTAACTGCACAGATATGGGGGAATAAAAAGTGGACATAATTTCATGAAATAAGTTCCACATACATGGTTCTTAGAAATTGCATACACATTTCTATGACAAAGGCTTGATATTACCAAGCCAGAAGTGTGTATACAATTTTAAAACCATGTACATGATTAAATCACATACACCATGTTAACATAATATAAACTACTCAATTAAAACCCTATACCAATCATTTGAGCCCTGATTACCAACATTTGGACTAATAATTAGGTTCATAGGGATAAATTTGGCCCAAATTACACCAATAACTACCCTAATTGACTAATTCACTTGATCTACAATGACATGAGGGTTAATCAAACCTAAAAACACAATTTATGCTCACAAATAGGTTCAAGTAACTCAAATTATCCTTAATTCCCTTCATGGTTGGACCCTACACCCTATACCATAAACCTTAATCCCTAAACCTTAAACCATATACCCTATACCCTATACCCTAAATTATAAAACCTAAGACCTAAACCCTATACCCTAGATAAACTAAGTTCCTTAATTCTTAATCCCTAAACCCAAATCCCTAAAAATCCTAAAACATTATTTAATCCCAATTACCATCATTTAGAATAATAATTAGGCTCATAGGGATAAATTTAGCCCAAATCACACCATTAACTACCCACATTGACTAATTTTCTCAATCTATGATCACATGGGGGCTAAAGGAACCCAAAAACACAATTTGTGCTCATAAATAGGTTCAAGCAACTCAAATTATCCTCAATTTCATTTGTGGTTGACCCTAAACATTAAACCCTAAATTGTAAACCTTGATCCCTAAGCCATAAATCACAAACTCTTAAAACCCTAAATAAATAATTTAAACCCCAATTACCATAATTTATACTAATAATTAATTTCACATAAATATATTTGGCCCAAATCACATGACTAACTATCCCAATTGATTGATTCACTCAATCTATGATGACATAAGGCTAATCAAACCTAAAAACATATGTTATGCTAATGTATAGGTTTAATCAACTCAAATTATCCTCATTTGCCTTTACATTTAGACCTTAAACCCTAAATCCTAAACCTTAAACCCTAAGCCCTAAGCCATAAACCCTAAATTATAAACCCTAAGCCTTAAACTAGGTAATCCATAAACCCTGAACCCTAAAACCTAAACCCTAAACCATATACCCTAAACCTTAAACCCTAATCCATAAACCCTAAGCCATATAGAAACCTTAACCCTAAATTATAAACTCTTAAATCCCTAAACCAATCATTTGAGCTCCAATTACCATTGAATTTAGACTAAGAATTAAATTCACATGGTTTAATTTGGTCCAAATCACACCAATAACTACCCTAATTAACTAATTCTCTTAATGTGTGATGACATAGGGGCTAATTGAACCTAAAAACACATACTATGGTCATAAATAGGTTTAAATATCTCAAAATATCCTTAATTGGTTTCATGATTGGAACCTAAACCCTAATCCCTAAATCCTAAATCAATTGATTTAGCCTTAATTAACATCCTTTAGAGTAATAATTAGGTTCACAGGGCTCAATTTGGCCCAAATCACATCACTCATTACCCCAATTAACTAATAGGCTCAATTTGTGATGATATGGGGGCCAATTGAGCCCAAAATCACATTTTGTAGTCATAAATAGGTTAAAGCAAATCAATTTGGATCTAATTACCTTTGTGATTAGATCTTATACCCTAAAACCTAAACCAAGGATATATACCCCAATCCCTATGACCTAAATGCTAAACACTATACCCTAAACCTTAAACCAATTCATTTAACCCCACTTAACACCCTATAGTATAATAATTATGTTCAATTAGGGCTAGATTCAATGTAAATCACATTACTTATTGGCCCAATTGACTGATTGTCTCAATTTTTGATGATGTTGGGGCTAATTATGCCCAAAATCACATTTTTAGTCATAAATAAGTTTAAACAACTCAAATTATCCTCAATTTCCTTCACAATTAGACCTTAAACCCTATACCATATACCTTATGCCTTAAACCCTAAACCCTAAACTAATTGATCTAACCCCAATTAACATCCTTAGAGTAATAATTAGGTTCACATGGCTCAATTTGGCCCAAATTGAATCACTTATTGGACCAATTGACTAATTGGCTCAATTTGTGATGATGTAGGGGCTCATTGAGCCTAAAACCATATTATGTAGTCATAAATATATTCAAGGAGATAAATTTGGCCCAAATTTCCTTCATGATTTGACCTTGTATACCCTAAAACATAAACCTTATGTCATAATCCCTAAACCCTAAGCCCTGAACCCTAAACAATTAAATTGTTAACTCGTAAAACTCTAAACAAATCATTGTAGCCCTAATAAATAATTATTTATACTATAAAAATTAGGTTCACATTACTTCATTATCCAATAATGTGAAATGCACATTATTTCATGTACGTGTTTTTTTTGCATACACATTTTGTATATTTCACATTTTAAACACATTCTCGAAGTCTCAAGAATGGCTTGGACTCTTGAACCTAAGGCATGGACTTGAAAACACACATTTGAATGTGTATTTTTGACTATATATATATATATATATATATATATATATATATATATATATATATATAACTTTAGCCATGCTTAACACTATGAATTTGATCATTTTTCTTTAAAATATTACTACAACATTGACTACACTCTCCTATTTCTAAAGATATAATTATTTTTATATTTTTATTTCTTTGAGGTTGTTATCTATATTTATTTCAAAGTATGTATTTTTTTAGCATTATATGCTACAATTATACATGTTCATCTTTTTTTATGTACCTTTTCATTCATTGATTCAAATTAAAAAAATTATATGGTTACAAACAAGACCTAATTCTATACACATTTAAAAAACAACTAATTTTTTATATTTTTTGAGGTAGTTAGGGGATCACATGATTAGTTATACATTATTGATCATATTTTAGGGTTTATTAACTTGTGAAATTAGTAAAAAATTAAATATTCATTAATTAATTTAAAAATATATAGGTTGCAAACTAGATGATCTTATCTAACTTTCCACCAAAGGGTTTCAAAAAAAAAAACAATGCTAAAAAATGATGGGCTACACAGAAAGCTATCTACTTTAATTTTTATAAAACATAGTAATACCTCTTTGAATTTCTAATGTTTGACCTACTTATACTTTATAATTTCAAAAAACATTTATTAGTTTAGAAACTAGGCTCAAAATTCTATAATTCACATCCTATGACATCTTAAAAATTTGAGTTTAGGTGTCTCAAATAATCTATGTAAGTTGAGGTTCTTATTTTTAGGAAATACATTTCCACTTAAGACCCCATTTTGACCCCCTAATTCCATTCACTTACCTAAGAAGGGTGTAACAACTTAGAAGACTAAGTCTCATCATTTTGTAGATAAATTCCATGTGCATGTTACATAAGATTTTCATTGTCATATGGTTTCAAACCAGTACTCCTTGTTAATATATTGTAATACTCTCAAAACATAGTTTCAAAATAATGACCTCAAGGATCAAAATACTTTAATTCCATGTCCCTGCATGAAAATCCTCACATTTGGGAAGAGACATCCAAACTAATTTATACAAAGGTTCTTGATTTGATCAAGCTTCACACACCAAGATGATTGCATGGAATAACAAACATAAACACATAAACACTATGCAAAACAACACAAACAAACTTATTCACAAACAAGGTTGCACACAACTATAGACTACTTATTTTATACACTAAGTATTTTTGTTTAATGTAGGATTATTGTGGACCTGATACCCTTTGCACCTCCAATAATATTTTGAGAAACTATAGATTTGGTAGATTTCTTAAGATGTATTATACTAGTAAATAAGAGTCCCATGTTTTTAAAACTACACAATTTCAAACATATATTTAATAAATACTCAAACAATCTGTATATTTAACTTTGGATTTTATAAATTTACAACTTAAAAGTTGGCATAACTAATTGGAGATGCTAAAATCAATTACATATAGGGGTCAATGTTTTGAGCCACCACTTAGGCTCATCATGGGCATCATATTTGCCCTAATGATGAGCTTAAGTGGTGGCTCAAAATGTCAATACCAATAAAGAACTGATCACAACATCTCTAATTAGTAATGCCAATTATAATCACTACCAATTATTAGCTAATAAATTTGAAAGTTATTAACATGTTTAAATATAAATTGAATGTTTGTTCACACATACAAGACATCTAGAATATCTAAAATGAATTTAGTTTTAATAATTGACAATTGTTTGTTCCTCCATGATCAATCCTCACACATGTGGGTACGATTATAAATTTACATGGGGAAGATGATAGAATAGACATTGTGTGGGCTCTTGGTGGTTTCAGATTAAAAATTTGATCCCAAGCAATAGTTTTTTGCATTTTGAAAAAAAATCATATCTTGGCTTTTTTAAATTTCAAGTGTTGTATTATTTATTTTTCCTAGGTTGGTCCATGGGTTAGAAAGAGGGGGTTTGTTTGAATGAAAAATGTATTTGGAAAGAAAGGATCTTGTAAGCAATTGGCATGAGACTGGATCCTACAACCTCTAGGTTCTTTTCATGGAATCTCCTATAAATTTTGTGGAGCAAATGAAATTTGATGGTAGAGTTGTTATACAAATAATTGAATAAATTAAATTTTTTTGGGAAAAAATGGAATAGGTGCCTCATATTACATTGCATATCAAGAGAGATTTTAGCTGATTGTCAATGAATTATTTTGATTTTTTGGTATACCATAATAAAAAAACACCATTATTTTTACACAACATGCACAATTTTTCCCTGAATAAGTATAATGTTTCTACATATTGAATGCCATAATTAATTTATTAGTCATAGAAATTTTAAAGAAAAATATAATTACTTAAGGAAGTACATACATTAAACATAGGAAATAGGTTTCAATCCACTATCATCTTCAAACCCACCTAAATCATTGCATCAAGTTGTTCCTCATTCAATGTTGTTTTTTTTGAAAGTGTAGAATGCCTCTCTTTATTTTTTTTACTAGAAATAAGCATGAAAGCATGAAAAATGTGGAAGAGGAGAAAAAGATAATGTTAATGATGAATCATTGTGTAACATTGTAGTGGTGATAATGTTTATGATGGATGGTGGTGTTGTGGTTCTTCCTATCCTTCCTTTCCTAGTGCCACCATGATTCTACTAGATTATAAGTTTTTTTTTTTGAAAAACCCGCAAAGACAGTCTCAGAGAATTTATTTCACTAACAACATTTCTTTGCCATTTTTTCCCATTATATTTCTATTTTGGTATGCCTCATAATAACATATGAAATATTTAAACTAATCCCAGTGTGCATAATTAATTTTAACTAAATTACAAATCTCAAGGCTTAAACATTATAAATTTAAATAAATTTTAAAAATTAAATGTTTTAATTCATTACAACAAAAATTAATAGATTGTTTAATAATAAATTCACCAAAATAATGAGAAAATATCCACTCTCATACAAAAGTAATATTTTTTTTGGGTTGCTTTCTCACATTATTATTTTTGTTATAACCAAAAATTACATTTCATAGTCTATTTAAAGTTTTATTTTTATCCCTAACATTAAAGTTTCACAATTGAAATCTTATGTTAGAGCTCTTAAAATTTTTATTATTTCAATAAATGTTTTATAGTACCTATGACAGGCATAGTACTATAACTTTCACCAAAGGTAATTAATTTGCCTTGAAAACTATTATGGCCAATGAGAAAGTATTATTGCCCAAAAAAAATCTTGGTCGTAATTTTTACCATTATTATGGTTATATTATTTGGTTGCTTTAATTGCCAAGTTATAAACACTGCTAGTTAAATTTAGGTTAACAATTATAACTATAAAAATACACAATAGAACACTATTTTCACTGCATAATAATTTTCCATGTCAATTTTCATGATATGATTTTGAGATAAACTTCAACTTCACCTATCTCTATTATGAAAAGTGCATGGACAAGACATAAACCAAAGCATCTAATCATATCTTTTTTTTTATCACAATGTCAATGTAGCCTTACATTGGTAGTGATAGGCCTTTAACTTCACCAATCTTTGTAATTACATTATACACATACCCAAAAAAATTAATTTGAATTCATCTAAATAGCTCTGGGGGAGTATGTTTAACTCTGTGAATTGCTTACCTTTTTCATGATACATAGGAAAATTAATGTTTCCTTAAGGATTAAAGATTACAAGGGGACACCATATCAACCATGGTAAATTGAAGTAATGGATAGGGATCTTTTATTTTATGGCTATAAAGTACAGTGTGTAATATATCAACATGAGAATAGGCATGTTTAAATGTCATTATATAATCTCAATGTGATAATGGAAATGATCATAAAACACTAGAACCTATGTCAATCATGATCATATATAAGCAATATTCCCCCAACATAGTGTGTCATGTATGAAATGGAAAATGTCTAAAATTTACATGTCATGCATCATAGATCTCATGCATGCCTATATCACACTCAAGTACCCATGAAACATATGTGTGTATATAAATTATATGCTATCTACTAATATAAATTAAACAACATATGAAAAATCTAGTCAATGTGAAATGCTAAATATTTTTGTATTCTTGCTTTGTTTGAATATTTTTTTATTTTATTGATTTTTTTATTTTTTTAGATATTTGATTATATGTATTAGAATATATTATCTTTGTCATGATCCATGTGGTGAGAGTGGCATAAATACATAGGATGCTCTTATTCTCTCCTTACTTCATGATTAGTATTATGATCAACATTATGTGGAATACTATATGCAAGTTCATGTAGTGATTTAGCTTGTAACTTGAGAAATATGGCTCGTGGACTACTATTTTGGATATTCAGACATGTAATATGATTTATCCTATGATTGATATGAAAATAGGAAAGAATAAGGTAGAGAATCTTAGTTGTACAATTGATTTTTAGTAGTATAGTATAAGTTTGAGATGTCTTTGCTAGATGAATAATGAGTTAGATTTAACTTGTATTTATACCACCTCTTTTAAAAATATTCCCATAGAAGGGTTAATGAAATATAATAGGCTGATATATATATATATATATATATATATATATATATATATATATATATATATATATATATATATATATATATATATATATATATTTACAAATTTGAGAGTTTAGAAGACATAGATAATTGAGTTTGAGCATGACTAGTAGCACTAATGCTATATCCCAAGTCTAAATGCAATTATCTAGGAAGATGGAAGGTTATTAGAGCTCTACAATTGAAAGTAAAGCATATATATAAGAAATCAATCATACTATGGGATAAAGGTGATCTAGGTAATCAAAATATTGGGGTCAAATTATGAGATAAATACTTATGCCTAGTGAGATGGTGAACATGAACCTTTCGATTGTAAGGAAGGTCAAGAACTAAAGGGTAGAGCTTCGAGAGATATTTTTCAAGTGTACAAGACTAGTTTAACATATAAATCTAGATTTAAGCATCTAAAAATATCCATTTGACAATGATATTATATCTATGACACATAAGACAATTTTTTTTAAAAATCTAGGGTCAATATAAAAAATATTTTAAATGTTTAAAAAAGTATTATTGTGCTACTAAATTATCATATCAAAAAATTAATGGATAAAATCAATTAAATTACATTATCCTCAACCTAACCTAACCTGATTCACCTCCTTCTCTTCAAAATGACTTATAAAACTCTTATCCTTCACAAAAAGCACATTTATTATAACACTCATCTTTAAAATAAAATGACTTTGAGAGGTATTATACATAAAAAGTATTCATAGAAGCCTTAAATTCAAATGAATTAAATGATGATGTTAACCTAGAGGTAATGATGAGAAAATTAGTTTTATTAATTAACATCAATTTTTCATTCTTAATGAGTAAAAGACATTAAAAAATAGAAATAAATGGGCAGCATAAATCTAACACAAATGGAAATGTTAATTGCACCAAATCTAGTAGAGAATGTAGACAGGCGATATGCCCCTGAGATTTGTTTTTTTTAATAGTGAAGGGGCCTAGACAATTAGGCTTGAACTTAATTTTATTTTATTTATCCCCATTTTTTTTCTTTTCATTTTATATTAAGATATTATCATCCACATTTAATTCTCTTGATTATATCTTTTTATCATAGGCCTTGTTAAACTCATAGGTGTTCAATAACATGAATGTGTGTTTCATATAACTTTTATATCTCATGTGATGTATTTAATGTATATTCATTATCATCAAGAATGCCTTTGAGTAATACTTATATTGAATTAATCTTTGTTTATAAGGGTGATATTTATTCTTCACTATAGACTATAGAATAGAGGATTGCTCATGTGGCAATCCTTAAAATTGTTCCATATGCTAAAAATAGATACGTTATTTTATTATGCCAATCTTCCCCATGTTTTGTCATTGTATTACATAAAATATCAAAAAATGTCTTATTGGTAGCCTCGACTTGGCCATTCCCTTAATGGGTAATAAGGAATTGAAAATGTATGTTGAATCTTATACTTATCACAAAACTTATTTACCATTGTATATTTAAAATATAATCTATTATCTATAATAATAAAGGGTGATACACCACACCATTAGTTTATATGAGTTATAAAAAATGTACAAATATATTTTCCTATAGCTAATTCTAATGGTATAGCTTCAACCCATTTTGTAAAATATTCAATATGTGACCACATAATTATGTAGGGTTAAGACACATTTATTAATATTTAATTTAACATTTTATTTTTGTAATCATTCAAACGTCTTCATAAATATCAAGGATGTTTTTAAAAACATTATATTTTTTGAGAAGTGTTGTCATTGATGTCAAGGTTGATGTCATTTGATGTCAAGGGTGATGTTAGTGATGTCAAGATACATCTGGTAAAGATGCGTGGTGAATGGTTTATGAGACATGAGCTTGTGTGATATGGAAATCATGTGACAAAGAGATAATTTGAAGGAAACCTAATGTTTATTTTAAAGTTGGTGTCAAGGTTTAGGCCAAGTTAAGCATGTTTGAGAAGGTTCTTGCGAAGTTTAAGTCATAACAAGCATAATCATACCATGAGCATATGCATGAATAGCATGAAAAGGCATATGTATATGTATTATATTGCCTAAGGATCATAAAAGTCATGTGATAATGGTGTATAACCATCAATAAGTGTTTCAAGATCAGTTGTTAAGCTTCAAGTTCTTGAGAAGCCTAATATTGACATTGGTCATTACATGAAGAGACCTTGTGAGAAGGTATGAGCTTGGTGGCCTGATGAGATGAATGCATAGAGGCATAAGGGGCTTTATGATTTTTTTGACCATGAATATGAGGTAATTGAGCACTTATAAGAATATCAAAGTGAGCCTATAGGGGTACGACCTACAGACCTAGCCTGTAACTAAACTAGTTCTAGACCCTGTTTGACCTATTAAGGTGTCATGAGGTATTATAACGGCATATGAAGAATGTATGGTAGTTTTTGAGCATGATAATAGGCTGTATGACATGTATATGAGGTTTTTACATCTTGGATGGTGTCTAGAAGGTCAGCTTCAAGGCCTAATGTAACTTGTAGGTCAAGGCTTAAAGAGCAAAGAAAGAGATGGTGACCTAATGAGGTATCAAGATCAATTTCCAAGGAATTTTTGAGTAGATGAGTGTTTTCATAGGTATGGTACATTATTTACAACATGTCCACTAATATTGAGGTCATGGTTTATAGGTTAAGGCAAAAAAATGTGTTTTGAGGTCTCTCATGTGCACAAAATATAGGGTTCTCAACCTGAGAAAAACTTTCAAGTCTTCATTGGCATGTGTAACCTATGAAAAATAAACTAATACATTCATGTTACATGGGGAAGGGTCCTATATCTAATTTACAAGCATTGGTTTCTATGATAAGGAGTTAAGCTTTATGAATGATTGTTAAGACTAGAAGATGGTTTAAACCCTCAAAGAATCATAATAATGAATTGATATTAAATATCTTGTTCTAAAGTGATTATAATGGATTTTAATGAATATTAAAACTATTATATCATATATTAAAATCTCCTAGGCACCTCCAAGTATGATTGGTTTGTCAGGTGAGTAAGTGGACCCTACAAGAAAGGTCTTGTTTCTTGGAGATTTATTATAGCAGTCATATTTGACCAAGTAAAATTTATTAAATGGATGGATATAAGTTTTTTATATCATTGGATATTATGAAATTTTTAATCATAAAGTGACCTATCTAGTACAGATGAGATAGTGAAGGTGTAGGATTATGAGATTGGTGTGTAAAACCAATATTAATATTTGACCATGTTATATTTATATCTAATAATGGTATAATGATTTAATAATATCATCCATAGGCATTAGGAGTATCTATAAATGGCCATATAGGTTTTTAAATTTAAAATCACCATGACTTGTCTTCAAGGTAAATTGGTAGTTCTGGGTAAGTTATAATGATGATTTTGAGGATCTATGCAATGATTTGATGTACCTATAGAAGGTTGTTTTATTTAACTTGAATAATATATCCATGATTTTTATAAGATTATAAGTTAGTATAAGTGATTTAAATGGTGAATCCAAAATGGGTTGTTTGGTTCAAGTTTGACTATGTGTACTAAAGAAAAAAGATTGGTCTATAAGACCAATATTTGACATTATACCTTGTAATATTTGTACTTGAGAATATATATATATATATATATATATATATATATATATAAAATAGTATTTTTAATGTGTCAGTGTTCATGGGAAGTGCTCTTTCAAGTTTTGTAAATCAAGTTGTTCATGACTGTGTTTTGAGGCTAGTTAGTAGTTCTAAGTGGGCTTTTTACAGATAAGGGTTTGTGTACTTTGGCTCTGTATTATGAAGTATAAAACACATGGTAATGACCTTAAGGTAATTTATTTGGAAAAAATATTTTTATACTTTAGTTTTTTAAAAATAGACTTTCTAAGTATGCATAAGCCTAATATGAACACTACTAATTATGTGCTCCAAGTAGTAGTTTGAGATAAATATTGTTATGAATCCTATATGATCTTAGAAGGGATATATTTTATTATTTTATGATATGATATTACCATGTGTGGAGTTTTCAAGTGTTCCAAGGAAGACAAAGTATAATGTATCCTAAGTAGACCTAATAGGATTAGGTCTTCATGAGACCTAAAGGTGAGATAGAGCCTAATTGAGGTAGGTCAGACATAAAGGGAATTAATTTTTTTTTATTAATGTATATGATATGTTATAATATCTATTTCATGGTCTACCTAAGAGGATAAAGGTAGTTTGCTGACTAAGATGGATATGAACAAGAGACTTGTATAAATACTAGGACATTTTAGGCCTATTGGGTGTGTGGAGAGCAAGAGAATAGAGTAAGACATTAAAGAGTAGAAAGAGGTTTTGTATACCATCATAATAATTTATAGGATTATTTATGAACATTTTATATAGGTTTTATATATGATTTTAAAGTTCATATGACCTAATCAAGTTAAAAAGAGGGTTAGTTGAGTGAAGAAGGATAGAGACCAATTTGAGAGGGATAAAAGAGTGTGAAGAGCTGAAGAAGGATATCATAATATGTTGTATAATAAAAAAATATTTTAAATATGATTAATGGTTTTAGGTGGCTGAGTTGGTGTTGATTCATCTAGGGTTTGGTGCCTCCTTGGAAGTTGGTGATTAACTAGTTGGGGTTGGTGCTCCAAGTGAAGTAGGTGCTTCACTAAAATTGATATATGTATTATAGTAATATATTATTTTTTAATATATCAGTGGGTTTTATTCCCTTTGAAGGTTTTTCACATATATGGTGTGTTGACTTGTGTAATATTATTTCATGCTTGTATAGTTGATTGCTTATGCATTGTTTGATCTATATGTTGATGATTGGTTAAGTGAAATTGATAAGAAAGTTTTGAAGACTAATTCACCCAACCCCCAATAATTTTTATTTAAAAATTTGGTATAATATCCTAGTCCTTTAAAGTAGGTATAAAATCCTAAAGGAAATCCTAGAAGCAAGGATGGCTAGTTAGCAAGCACAAGGTGGTTTCGTACTAGTAAGGATTAATTATTTAATGGTTCTAATTATGTCTTTTAGAAAGTCAAGATGAAGATATATATGATGTCTCAAGGTCATGATATTTTGTATTTAGTTGTGGATGTCTATAGTGTTCCTCCTATTTCACCTATTGATGAAGCAGGTAAGAAGTCTAGTGAAAACAACTCCAAGGTAATGAATGAAATTCTTTGTGGCCTATCAAATGTATAGATTATTAAGGTGATGCAATGTGTATCATCCATAGAGATATGGGATAGATTGAATACCATCTATGAAGGAGACACCAAGGTGAAAATAGCCAAGTTATATACCCACCAAAGATAGTTTGAAAGTTTGAAGATGAATGAAGATCAAACCACTTCATCCTACCTATTGAAGGTTGATGAAGTTATCAATGTCATTAGACGATTGGGAGAAGAGGTGAAATAATATATATTTTTCAAAAGGTATTTAGATCACTAGTTCCTGAGTTTAACTCTAAGGTATCTATAGTAGAATATATGCAAGATTTGGGCAAGCTAGAGATAGATGGGCTTCATAGAATCTTGACTACCTATGAGATGACAAAAAATGAAGGAATACCTCCCAAGAAGGAATTTACTTTCAAATTTAAGAAGAAGTCAAAATCCAAAAAGTTCAAGGATGAGGAATGTTTAGATGGTGATGATGATCAACTAATAGCCATGTTTACAAGGAAATTAAGGTTTAGCTCAGGTAAGTTGCCCTTAAAATGTTTCAATTGTGGAAATATTGGTCACTTTTCATCCAAGTGCCTAAAAAATATAAATCTAAGCATAATAAAGAACATGATGAAAAACATGGAGATGACAAGAAGGCCTACAAGCCTAACAAAAATAATGAATTTAAAAAGTATGAAGATATGAAAGGAACTTTCAAGAACAATAAAAGATTCTATACTAAAGAAGATAACTCTTGTGATGTAAGTGACTCAAGTGCATCTAATAGTGATGATGGTAGTAATGAATCAGAACATGATAATAATGAAACCCTATTCATGGGCATAAAATCAGATAATGAGGGTTGCTCAAGTGGGAAAGGCCTTATGGTTGATATAGAATTAGATAAAGAAGAAGATAAAGTAAATATTGAGGCATAATTGGTGTCTTAGAGGATTTGAAGTTTCAAAGGAGAAATAATCTCAAACTAAGATCATTAGTTAAGGACTATGAGGAGCAAATTGGCTTATTTGAGGAAACGTTGAGTAACACTTTCAAAGAGTATGATGAGATCATAAATAAAATTAAAGCATAGATGGAAATGGTCAATGCAAACCTACAGTTTAAAGAGGAATAATGCTTTAGGTATGAAACTAAAGTGTAATCCTTGAAAACTAAGTTGAATCAAACATCTAGTAAGGTGAGGACCTTTGTGAAGTTTGAAAAAAGAAATGAGGCTCTAGATGACATCTTGAGTAGTCAAAAGTCTATAAATGACAAGATAGGTCTTGGTTTTAAATAAGATAAAAATGAAAATAACTATCAAATAATCTAATGATATCACATTTTCTAGTTCATTCAATGGTTATTGTTTTGTATACAGTCAGTTTGGTCATAGGGCAAAAGAGTGTAGAAGACCCTCCAAGAATGAGTACTCATGTAATTATGGAAGGTATCACAGTTCACATCAATCAAATGGTATGTATAAGGTGGTTTTATATATTTTTCATAAGGTAGGACACATTTAAATATTATGTCCTAACAAATCTAGAAGGTCATTGAGTCAAAATATGAGGTTTGAAGCCCTTAGAGTGCAAGAAAGAATGCAAATGAATGTATGGAAAACAAAGATAGTGAAAGTGATTCATGATCAGTCTACAAGCTCAAGTGGAATATTTTATATGATAGATCATGATTTATATGTGAAATAAAGTCATGAATTTATGTTGTCAACTCACATTGATGATCAAATGGTTGATGAAGAGGTCAAGACTATAGTTCCAATCAAGTCTAAAAGGATAATGGACATTCATACTTGTGATAGCATGGAGATTTGGTAATATCCTAAAATTGAGGTGTTTTAGTTCCTTATGAAAATATTTGACTCCATTAGGATTCATGGAGACACTATTCAATTTATAGAAGCATGGTGGATGCTTAGTTTAAAGGGGAGCTATTCAGGTTGTTGACTAAGATTGATCTATGTTGAAGTGGTTTTATAATTTGAGTTCATTTTGAATGAGTAATGAATGTATTAATGGGTATCATGTTTCATTAAATGATTCATAACCTTTTTTTAAGAAGGTATGGTTCCAGATGGTAGTTTGTGGGAAACCCTTTATCATTAATGTCAAAGGAGGAGAAAGTTCAAGAAGGGAGATGAGAGTAAGTAGATTGTAGAATGTTTTTTCATCAATGAAAAAGGGGGATTTTATTGATAAGTTTTATCATTGATGTCAAGGTTTATTTAATTTGATGTCAAGAGTGATTTCATCAATGTCAAGATGAATTTGGTGAAGATGCATTGTGAATGGTCTGTGAGAAATGAGTTTGTGTGCTTGCATGTAAGGAAGTCATGTGATAAGAGAGAATTTGAAGGAAACATATGGTATCTCTATTGATGGATAATTTGAAATTTTGAATTCAAATTAATATTTTTTTGAGGTTGATGTCAAGATTCAGGCCAAGGTAAGCATGTTTAAGTACAATGTTCTTGATAAGCTTAAGTCATAACAAGCATAGTCATACCATGAGCATGTGCATTATGAGCATGAAGAGGTGTATGTATAGGTATTATATTTCCTAAGTATCATGAAAGGCATGTGATAAATGTGTATAAACATCAAGGAGTGTTTCAAGGTCAGTTTTCAAGCTTTAAGTGCTTGAGAAGCCTAGTCATGACACTATTCATTACATGAAGAGACCTTGTGAGAAGATATGATCTTGGTGGCCTAATGAGATGAATAAATATAAGAATAAGGGGATGTATTAGGTTGTTTGAGAATTCATAGGAGGCATTGGAAAACTCATAATAATTTTAGAGTGAGCCTACATGGGTAGTACCTATAGACATAGTATGCAACTAGACTAGTTCTAGACCCTGCCTAACCTATTTAAGTGTCATGAGGTATTGTTAAGGCATATTAATAAAGCATGTAAGTGGTTTATAATGGTAATATGTTTTTTGACATGTATATTAGGTTTTTATATCTTGGATATTGGCTATAAGGTCAGCTTCAAGGCCTAATGTAACTTGCAGGTTAAGGCCTAGAGAGAAAAGAGAGAGATGGTGACCTAATGAGGTATCATGATCAGTTTCCAAGGCATGTGTGAGTAGGTGAGTGTTTTTAGATGTATGTTACATTTTTTTTTATCATTTTCACAACTTTTTATGTCATGGTTTATAGTTTAAGGTAGGAAAAAGTGTTTTTAGGTCTCTCGTGTGCATAGAATGAAGGGTTCTCAACTCAAGAACTTTCAAGTATTAATTGAAATGTTTAACATTTTAATGATAGAATAAGATATTAATGGTATATTATTAAATGCCATAGATAAAATTTCCAAGCATTGGTATCTATAATAAGGGGCTAAGCTTTATGAATGATCGTTAAGATTGGAAGATGGTTTAAACCCTCAAAGAACCCAAATAGTGACCCAATATGAAAGATCTTGTCTTAAAGTGATAAAAATGGATTTTAATTACTATAAAAACTATTTTATCATGTAATAAACTCTCCCAATAAGCTCCAAGTATGATTGGTTTGTTAGGTAAGTAAGTGGACCCTATAGGAAAGGCATTGTTTCTCAAAGATTTGTTGTAGCAATCAGATTTGACCAAGTCAAGTTATTAAATGGATGGATATTTAAGATTGATACTTTTAATTTATGTAAATTGTGTTTTTTTAGTATGTTCTATCCCTCAGGTATGCTAAACCACTCTTCCAAGACAACCTATCACTAATAGGCCTAATGGTGAAAACAGTGAAAAACCCAAGTCAAAATTAGAAATTGATTAGAGATGTACTATCATAGATTAGGAATGAATATAATTGCATGGATATGTTCTTAAATACCTTTAATACATTTCCATGTTGGATATCATTGGATATGATGAAATTGTTGCTCATAAAGTGACTTGTCTAGTACATATGAGATAATGAAGGTGTAAGGTTATGAGATTGGTCTAAAAGAAAAATATTAATATTTTAACATGTTATGTTTATATATAATAATGTTATAATTATCTCATAATATCATAAAAAATAATTATGACTATCTATAAATGGTCATACAAGTGTTGAAAGTCAAAATCGCCATGACTAGACTTCAAAGCAAATTGGTAGTTCAAGGTAAGTAAGTTACAGTGATTATTTTGAGGCTATATACCATGATTTTATGTACCTAAGGTTTTTAAATTTAATTACATATCCATAATTTTCATAATATTTTAATTATATGTAAGTGATTGAAATGGTGAAACTAAAATGGGTTATCTAGTTCAGGTTTGACTATGTGTACTGAAGATAAAATATTGGTCTGTAAGACCAATATTTGACATTAAACCTTATGATATTTTAAATTGAGAATGATATATAGATTTAAAAAATTATTTTTAATGTGTCATTTTCATGGTAATTTCTATTTCAATTATTGTATATCAAGTTGTCCATGACTGTGTTTTGAGGCTAGTTGGCAGTTCTAAGTGGGCTTCTTATAGAGAAGGGTTTGTGTACTTTGGCCCTATATTGTGAAGTATAAAACACATGGTGATGATACTAAGGT
>JARHVA010001736.1:0-117500 GCA_037957365.1 Torreya grandis | reverse complement strand
ATACATAAAGAGTCTATTTACCATGATTAATTTCCATAATGATACTACAATAATTTTCCCTAAGTTTTTAACACAATCAAGGATGAATATTTGATTTCATACCATTGTATCTAAACAAAATTGGAAATTTATATAATTCAAAAAGTACTATTAATACCATGTTTGTGCCATTATATAACTACAACCAATATTGCAATATTAAATAATTTTAATATATAACATATCCTCATTTCATCTTCACTATGAACTATACTACAGATGTAAAGAAAACCACATTACTATTGTCTTTATAAAGTTGCATTCACCAACTACAAGCCACTGAATTAATATAATTCCAAAACCATCTGATGTGCCCTAATAAGCAACTTGAAAAGTGTTTCACCCAATTAAATGGAAAATCAATTGCATATTAATAAATGGTGTTCAACTCAGGGAAATTAATTAAGTAAATAATATTAATAACCTTAGAATACCAAGTTATTCTCTAATAGTCAATGATCCGGTTATAATCATAAATTCAAGGTAACCCATATTCTTTCAAATACAACATGCATAAAATTATTGAAAAACAAATTCAATGTTATATCCTTAACACAATGGTGTCATCAATAAGTAAAAATGATCAATTACTTTTCATAAAAAAAATTTGTACTACCAGAAAAGAATATAAGTAAATACATAACTTATAACAATAACTAGAAGAATGTTTCAAACAATTTATAACTATGAATACAATAGACTTATTAATTTCTAAGTTAAATAAAATATACATTCCCCTAAAGTGTAATCCAATAACTAAGATTATATTCTCTAAATTATAATAAGTCATTAATCTCAGTCATGCCACACAATAAACTTCAATACGATAGGAATCCAAATACAAAGAAGAATCCAAGCACCCACAATAAATTCCACAGAGAAAAATGTAAAGGCCTACCCTTACATCCTAATGAGATATCAATTGGTGTCTTTAGACCACCCTAGCCGAAGGATAATGTATATATTTATACTATTCATGCACTTAAGGCACTTATTGACACCCTCATTTAGCATAAAATCTAGGTTTCTCATACTATTGATGAAAAAGGTGGACATGGGGAAGCTTCATCCAATACAGATCATGTGGTGTTATATGTATTGTACTTGAGGATGATGAGGAGTATTTCATGTATCCTATTCATGGTAGTATTTTTGGTGACCTATATGATATTGATCTCATTGATGTGTCTTATTCATCTATATTTGGTCTATACACTTTAGCTACAGCTTCCCAAGTATTTTATATATTTTACATGTTAACAAAAAAAAATTAGACCTGTTGAATTTAAAATATATGTACAATTTAAAAGGTAATAATTATGTTGTATACAAATTTCAATAATGTATACATAATTTTTTATGTTACAACAACATTGTGGATGCTACATTAACACATATGTTACTGATATTGCACCCATATATACATATATGGAGTTAATTTTAAAATATTAATTGATTTTATGGTTTATTACATGTATATACTCATATATATATATATATATATATATGTATATATACATACATATATGTATATATATATACATGTATATATATATATATATACATATATATATATATATATATATATATATGTATATATATATATATATATATATATATATATATATATATATATATGTATATATACATATATATATATATATATGTATGTATGTATATATATATATATGTATGTATATATATATATATATGTATATATATATATGTATATGTATATATATATATGTATATGTATATATATATATATATATATATATATATATATATATGCACAAGTTACTAATAATGATATTTTTTTAATTTGATAACCATGCTATACAATCTATCATTTATTTGAGTGGGAGCAAATATAGGCATTGTTGTTACGATTTCATATGCACATAAAATCATCAAAGTATAAGATTTATTGTAATTTTTGAGTGTAAATATGGATTTGTGTTTTGTAATTTTAATTTTTACTTTTGAAAATAACTGATGCATGAAATAGCTATGTAGACTCCTTAGTCATGTCTTCTAATCCTATTCAAATGATTAGCAGGCATGAGATGTTACAATACAATTTAATTTTAAATTTATCTATTATAGTTCAATGATTTATTTGGTTTCTTTAAATGATTATGAGCTAATTTTAAATTTGTATTTTGTATATATACATTTTTAAGGTTTAACGCCTTCCTTTCTTAGGAGTAGGGCACTGACTCCTATTGGTCCTTCATTTCACACTCATACTCACTAGCCTCAACCTATCATTGAACCTATTGAACACCACATAAAAATTGACCATGACCACCAAATTATGATAAGTGAACCTTTTAATAATTTTTGGATCATTTTAAAAGTAACTTGTTAATTTTTAAGTATCTTGTTCTAATATGTAAATTTTATGACAATATTTGTATTATGAATAGGTTGAGCTATAGGTGAATTTTGAGTCAAAGAGGATGTGTAGTCATTCATCTCAAAGACCTCAATCTATGATCAAGGCATCTAAGGGAGATATTTTTACAAACAAGGCAAAGAGAGTGATGCATTTTAATGATTAAGATAATGTATTATGACATTTTTTTTGTATGCCTATATGGCTTGATGTATATTTGTTTGACATTGTATGCCTAGATGACATTGACTTGGGATATTATGTTATGTTCACATTTTGTATGCTTATATATATATATATATATATATATATATATATATATATATATATATATATATATATATATGATAGTTTAAAATAAGAAAAAAAATATTTTCAAGAAAAATAAGAAAAAAAGAGTGAGAAAACCTAGAAACCAATCATAATCATCGACTTCAGCCAAAAAGATGTCAAAAAACCTTAAAAAAATGAAAGGAAACATATAAAACAAACCATATAGTATGAATTCTCATTGCCTCTAATCTGATTTCTAATTCCTTGCATAGTTTTTGAGTCTAGCCTCTTTTGCTTCATCTTAATAGACTTGAAATCCTCCATCACCTACTCAGATTCCATCCTAGCTTCACCACCTCCACCACTGTAGGTGGTTTTATTTCCATGGAGGTAGTCTTAGCCATCACATCTTCCTCCTTGTCTTACTGCATGTCATCCTTGCTTGAGGCAAAATCACCAAGAACCAATAAACTTTTCAACTTCTCAAACTCATCGATTACTTCCATACACAAGAGTTTTTAAATTGTCACTTTAGTTTGTAGTTTTTAAAATGATTATTCAATATCATCTTTTAGCTTGAAATTAAAGGAGGCCTAACCCCTACTGGCAATGGGAGTCAAAATTTTAGGAACCCCCTTTTGATTATTACTAGGTTTCAAATCCCCCTGCATGTTGTCAGCACCAACAAATTCATTTTGGCCCCCTACATGCTCAAATTTAGTATCCATGAATAAGTCATCCTCCCTGCCAAATTATTCATGCTCACTTGTGATATGAATGGCCTCCATTAAAAATTTAGAATAGAGGGGTTCTCCCTTTTTTACCAAGAGTAGGTTGAGCCCCTTGTGGATTTTATCCATTAAGGGGTTACATTTGAAATTATTAACTGATGCTTCTAATGAATTGAGAAGAAAAAAGGGTAAGTTAATTAGGTATCCCCTAAAATGGTTGAGGAGAAGAAAATGGTGAGATAATATCACTTTGTGCTTTCCCTCTAGAGTAATGTACTTCATTATCTTCAGGCATATATCTAACCATTTTCTCAATAAATTCACCCTCAAAAACCCTTTTTAAATAAAAGTTTTTGAATTTTTTCTCTTTGCTATAAATTTTTTTAAACCATTCTTCCTTCCTCTTCTTGTCTTTAAGCATCTTCACACTTAAGTCATGCCAGTTATTTCACCTATGACCAATGACCATGAGCCTCAACCCGTGTATACAAACTTCCCTATCATTCCATCCATGATAAAAACCTCTAGATAACACAAAATCATGACCAACCTTTCCATATAGACTATGAGCCCCCCTTGATCATCTTCATCCAAACATATGCATCCTCCTTCACTTCTACATAGGAGATTGGTTCAACATAATCATGATCAGCTCCCATCCTAGTCTGTGTGCTTCTACTACAAATTTCATAGATGGGGTCCTTTGTAATGAAATCTAGGATGATGTTTAAGTTAGTGTCATTTAAAATATTATATCTCATTTCAAAATTAATCCATACGTGTAAAATATTAAGGCATGAATGAGGCATGATGTCTTTTCACATATGAAAGTCCCTCCATGTTTGTTGAGTGTTGAAACATAATTAAACCCATCATATCTCTTGATGGAATGGCCTTTGTCAAGATTGATTAAGGGTAAGATGGCATTAAGGAATCCCTCATCACCTTACCAATGGGAAAGGAATCTACTAGATACCTCTAGGTTAGCCATTTTTTTTGCACGTTTGTTACCATCTTTATACACATGGGTAATGGACACCCCCTTGAAGAAGGTAAGCACATTTTTAGCATCATAAATGATCCTAGTTATATTATAGGAGGATTAGGATGATCCTTTTATGCAATTGATAATATTCATAGAGTCTCTCTCAACTTATAAGTACTCCATACCCAGGTTAACCACAAGTTTAATGCCCCAAAAAGTGGCTTTGGCTTCTACCAAATGGTTCATTTGGATCCCCAGTGGTCTTGCAAAGATAACCCTAAGATTATTGTGGGAATCTTGGATAACTCCTACTCCTGTTAGACCATGATTTTCCTTATCATCTCCATCAAAATTTATTTTAAACCATTAGGGGGAGGATAAATCCACTTGATCTTTGATCTATCAATGCAATGCTTGTGAGGATGAACAAGGATTTCAAGATTCAGCAGGTGGAGGATCTAGGAAAAATATTAGGGAGGGACATCAAAGGACGAAGCATAAGAGAGCCAGTTTTCTTTTTAAAAAGCCATGATTTTATTGAATATGAAATAATGGCTAGGATTGAGGTTATTAAATATAATTTAATTCATCAAAATCCAAATGCCCCAAAACATATGAGGAAGGACCAAATTCCACCAGAATTTCAAAGGCAGACAATCCCAAAGAGACACCCATTGATAGATCATATCCTTAATGGAACTAGGTAGAACCCAAGAGTATTTGGATAAATTGAATAACGACTAAAAAATGAAGAAGGCAAAGGAATAGGAAAGGAAAATATATTCTATAGATTCAGCCTCCTTTTTACAAAAAACACATCTATTGGGAATAGGGATTTCCCTCCTCATAAGATTATCCACTCTTAGGATCTTATTTTGTGCTTCCATCTAGAATAAGACATTGATCCTCAACTTGGTCCCATAGGGAAAGGTAACTAGATGTGATTGAAAACAATCCAATAGGGTCCACCTTCCAAATAAGAACATATTCTTTTGGTAAAATGCTTATTTGAGTGTTTTAAAGCATGATATTTAACTCTTGCAATAAAAGAGTCTGATTATAGTTTAATTCTTCTTTATGGACAAATTTCCTCCTTTTTCTGCCATCAGTTTCCTTCCAATAGTTGTACACCTTATGGCCTATGGACTCTTTAAAATATTTGGATAGCTCTACTATATGAGATGAGGAATCTAGTGGGGTATGGTTTAACCAAATATCTTAATATAAATCAAATTTGTTTCATCAACTAATTTTCCATTTTATCCCTCTTCTGAGAATATCCTTCCTAGCTCTCAATGCTTTCCAAAAGGTTGAACCATTACCAAGACCTTCTTCTGCCAAGAAGAAGGAACCCTCCCCAAAATTTAAGTATTTTGCCTTGATGATCCTAGTCCAATGATTATCTTCCTTTGTCACCCTCTACCCTTGATTTGCTAATAGATATTAAATATATATATTGAAACATTTTACCTTAAATATTTTTATTGATTTCACCTTATGGCTTTTATTGTAATTTGTAATTTATTAAATGGGCCAACATTGATAAAATTGATATTATGCCATCATTAAATTGATTGATATTATGCCAACATTAAATTTATTGATATTATTCCATCAAATATATAAATTAAAAAATCCCTAGAATTTAAGAATCTCAAAAGAATATTAATTTTCAATGGATTGTAGATGACTAGATTTCAAGATTGCTTGTTGAAAGAGAAATCTAATACTACAAAATGGATGAGTCACTAAAGCCAAATATCTTTGGCCTTTACTTAAAAAATATTTATAAGGTAATCTTGACATAAATCCAACCCACTATCTCTCCCCCTCCTTTCTATATTTTCTAAACCAAACATAATTCACAAATTTAATACATAAAACTCTAAACTGTATCGCACTTTTGAATTCTCACCCAAGAATAAAAATATCTTAGATGTATATTCAACCAAACAAAGAAAATAAAAGTGTGTAAATATTAATAATAATCAACTAACACATAAAAATAAAAGAGGAAGGTTCCACTTCATCCACTAAAACACAAAAGAACAAAATGTCATCAAGAAGACTTTGACATATCTCTAAAATGTAAGCTAAATTAATAGTCTAGATTAGCTTATATAACAATAATTTAGAATATTTTATTTCATTGATTTTATTTCCAAAATTTCTATTGAGAACATAGTTTTAATGTTTGGATTGTTCTCAAGGAATGGATGGAACATTTGAGGTAACCAGTTTCAACATTCCAATAATTATATATTTCATTCTATTGTTTATCCTTGTTAGGATTGTGTTTGTAGTCTTATATACATGAATTGTAATGATAATTTAAGATACACATATTATTAATAATGATAACTATTATGTAAAAATAATTGTCCAACATGCACCGCTCTAATGATAATATGTTTGAAAATTCCATCAATAATGCTTTGGCATATCTCCAAAATTATTTTACCTAAGAAGCAATGTTCAACAAGATAAAATGTATTTTGAATTGCTAGTGGTTTCACAGCCTTGGGAAAACACTAATTTGAATTTAAATGAAGAATATTGAGACATAAATGATGTATCCTTTAATTATCATCTCCATTTCTTTTCATTATTATTATCTAGGTAGCTGATGAAGACATGCAAACTCTAGTCATATGAGAAAACATAGGTTCAATCTTGCAATGATCCCATTTGTTAGTTGTGATAGCTCAATAAAGATAAATATTCAATCCATTCACATATAAAATATAAATTCTCTACCTACCTATCTCAATGATTATTTTAAGGGTTTAAATCTTGACCAATGCCCCTATCTTTAAGCACAAACTGAAGATAGAGTTGAGGAGGTTAATGTGCAATGAACCTACTTGAATAGTTTAGGTGGGATATTGGTGGATAAGTAAATATTTTATCCATAAAATGGGAAACAAAATATGTCCATCATCAAGTCTCCCATAAAAAAAAACCATATGGTAAATCCGGCTTGATGTTCATCATTCTCTTCTTCAGAGCTGAGATTATTAACCCATAGCCTTGATAAATTTGTCCTATTAACTTCATTAAATGAGTAAATATTATATAATATGACATAATTCATTCATACTAGAACAAAAATGAAGATCAAGAATAAAATCAGAGATACACTCACCCATTTTGAATAAATGATTCCCAGGCTCCTTAAAGGAATCATCCACTACTAATTCTTAACTCTAAACTATCTCCACTCTTATCACGATTTTCACCCATTTAATTTTTCCTTTAAAAAATAGAACTTCATTCAACTTTTTTATCTATAGAGTTAAAATTATTGGTGAAAATCACTTACCAGTGCATAAATTGGAGCCTTAGGAGTATGTTTAAGATAATTTTTCACTTCCTAGAGCCACAATTGGATATCTCCACCTCTTAGGCCTCATGACTGAAAAATGGCACCACCACCATGTCAAGGTGTAGAATAAACTATAGGATTACATTAGTATCCTTATAATATGCCCAATTAGGAGATGAAGCACCCATTATAGCTTGAAGACTATCCTTGCCTATAAGGTAAAATTGTAATTTTCTAGGAAAAATCTAGGCATGAATCAAACTAAAAGCTTAAGTTATCTACATGAACCAAAAGAACTATCACATGCATGTTAAATCCCTCTACTTTCAACTTTGATCACTTGGATCAAAAATAAGAGATGAATCCATGGCATGTGATTTAGTGACCAATCCTAAAATGTTAATTTTATGTAGTTAAGAGACAAGTTATTTGCCTCCTATAGACATTTACTCTTATAGGACCACCAATTGAAAATACATCACTTAAAACACCTCAAGATATGTAAATTACATATATTCACAAATAATGACCTTCGAATCTATGTGGATACATGTTTTTGCCACAATTTTGGCATCGAGAAACAATGATAGGAAATGTTATCAATATTCAAGTTATAGTTATATATCTCCACCTTTGGGGCCTCATGGATGAAAAATAGCATCAAAACCACATTAGGGGTGTCTAATAACTCTAATACCATGTTATCCATCCTTCAAGTATGCTTGATTAGGAGATAGAGAACCCATTTTGGCCTCAATAATGTCCTTCCCTATATGTTGAAAATATAGTTTTTAAGGAAAACTTATAACATGCTTCAAATAAAAATTTAAGTCATCTACACAAAATAAAAGAACCATCACATGTGTTTCAAATCCCTCTACTTTCACCTTGGAGCACTTGGATAAAAAATAAGAGATGAATCTGTGGTAGATGATTCAATGATCAATCTTAAAATGTTATTTTTATATAGTTAAGAGACAAATTATTTACCTATGGTAAGCTTTTCCACTTATGGGACCTCCAATTGCAAATCTATCACTTCCAACACCTTTGGATATGTCAATTACATATGTTCCCACCAACATGACCTCTGAATCCATGTGGATAAACATTTTTGTGATAATTATAGTGTCAATAAACATTGATAATAAATGTTGTCAACATTAAAGCTAAAGTTGTAAAAATCCACCTTTGAGGCCTTGTCATTGAAAACTAACATCACCACCATGTTGAGGGTGTTGAGAAACATTGACAAGAAATGTTTTCCACATTCAATTCATAGTTAGATATCTCCACCTATGAGGCCTCATGGCTAAAAACTAGGATTAAAACCACATCAAAGATGTCTAATAACCTCTAATACCATGTTATATAACCTTAGAGTATGTCTGATTAGGAGCTGGAGCACCTATTTTGGCCTCAATAAGGTCCTTCCCTATATGTTAAAATTATAGTTTTTAAGCCAAACTTCTAACATGCATCAAAAAAAAATTATAAGTCATCCATACAAACTAAAAAAACCATCACATGTGTTTCAAATCCCTCTACTTTCACCCTAGAGCACTTGGATCAAAAATATGAAATGAATCTATGGTAAATGATTTAGTGATAAGTCTTGAAATGTTATTTTTATGTATTTAAGAGACAAGTTTTTTACCTCTAATAGACATTTCCACTTCTAGGACCTCCACTTAAAAATACATTACTTCAAACACCTTTATATATTTAAATTACATATATTCCCACCACCATGACCTCTGAATCCATGTGGATGTGTATTTTTGCAATAATTATGGTTTCAAGAAACATTAACAATAAATATTGTTAACATTCAAGTCGTAGTTGGAGATCTCCACCTCTAGGGCCGCATGGATAAAAAATTCCACCACAACCATGTTGAGGTTGTTGAAAAAAATTTAGTACCATGTTCTTGGTCTCTAAGTATGCCCTATTAGGAGATGGAGCACCCATTCCAGCATAAAAAAAGGTCATTCCCTATAAGGTAAAATTGCAGTTTTTAAGTTAAACTTTAGACATGCACCAAATGAAAATTGTAAGTCATCTAAAATAAAAAAAAGAATCATCATGTGCATGTTAAATCCCTATACTTTCACCATAGATAACTTGGATTGGAAATAAGAGATGAATTTATGGTAGATGATTTTGTGATTAGTCTTGAAATGTTATTTTTATGTAGTTAAGAGACAAGTTATTTTCCCCTATAGACATTTATGCTTCTTGGACCTCCACTTAAAAATACATCACTTAAAACACCTATATATATGTAAATTACATATTCTCCCACCACCAATACCTCTATCCATGTAGATATACATTTTTACAACAATTCTAGTGTTGAGAAACATTGACACAAAATGTTATCAACATTCAAGCTGTAGTTGGATATCTATACCTCTAGGGCCGCAGGGATAAAAAACCTATATCACCACCATTTTGATGGTTCTAAATAATTTCTAGGACCATATTATTTCCCTTACAGTATGTCATATCAAGAGATAGATCACCCATTTTGGCCTTAATAAGGTCCTTCCCTATATGGTAAAATTGTAGTTTTTAGGAAATTTTCAAACATGCATCAAATGTAAACCATAAGTCATATAAACAAACCAAAAGAAACATCACATGAATTTAAAATACCTATAATTTCACCTTAAATAAATTAGATTAAAAATAAGATAAAAATGTGGTAGATGATTTGGTGATTAGTCCTAAAATGGTATTTTTATGTAGTTAAGAGGCAAGTTATTGGCCTCCAATAGACATTTCTACTTTCAGGACCTCTACCTACAAATACATCACATCCAATACCTTGAGATATGAAAATTACTTATTCCCCACCACCACAACCTCTAAATCCATGTGGATATATATTTTTATAATAATTGTGTCATTGAGAAACATTAACAAGAACTGTTGTCAACATTCAAGACGTAATTGGAAATATCCATCATCAAGGCCTCATGATTGAAAATTGGCATCACCATCATGTTATGGGTGGTGAATAACCTATAAGACCAAATTATTATCCTTACATTATACTTAGTTAGGAGATAGACCACCCATTGTAGCCTCAATAAAGTCCTTCCCTATATGGAAAAATTGTCGATTATCTACATGAACCAAAAGCTTCTCTTAGCTTCAAGAACATGGAATTATCTAATAATGGTACCAACCACATAAAGGTGGAATATAATATGGCACCACTAACCTTAAAAAAATATGTTATTATGTAATTAAACTAAATTTTATATGTACTACCTAAAAAATCAATAAAATTTGATAAAATTAAACATATTTACATTTGAGAACTCAACATACCTTGAGAGTTCAATCCAAAAAACCACTAGGATAGGCTCTACTCTTGATAGTAGAAATAATTTCTTCATGTTTAAACTTGAAAACCTCCCATAGAGTCCTATTTAACATCCTCCCCTGATATTTGTGTAATTGAACATTTGTTATGAGAACCAAATTTGAATAGTGGAATATATTCTTATGTATTTCATAGTCTTCAAACAACCATACATCTAAATTTTTGATAAGATATAATCAAAGCCAAGTTATAGTAAATACCATAGACTTAATGAGATAGTAAATATTTTCCCTGTCTATGATCATAGAAGTTAATTTATTTTTCTCTTTTACACACCGTCATAAGTAGTAGTCTAATCTAGGAGGATCCCCATAACCAATATAATTAGATGGTATAAAATCATACTAAAATATCTACAAATTTTATATCTCATCAAGATATTTCAAATTTAATTTAAATGGATTCGATCCAACACTATATGTAAAATTTTTGGCTTATTGAGGTTAAAGCTAAATAGGTAAAATTTCTATATAGGGTACAATGTTAATGTCATCATGTTATATGAAATTACACAAGTGGTCTAATCATAGCTTGATAAGTGGACCAATTATATGGTGAAATGTGGTAGAGAGATTGTAAATGGGTTTGTTTAATTTTAGTCTCAATTCTTTGACAAGCATACCTACTATGTGTGGGGCCCATGCTAGTTTTTGATTGAGGTCCCTTCAGCTCATGAGGTCCTTATTTTTTAAGGAGGTAGACCATGTCACCTTTATTCACAACACTTTATAATTGTTTTACCATATAAATAATGTTGAAAGCTTCCCCAAAACCAATGTGGGATTAAAATTACCCATATTTGAAAATCTTAACACCTAAAACCATGTGGAGAGATCTCAAGCCACCACTTGGCGTAATCAAATATGCTAACCACCAACCATGCTCAGCCAAGCCTAAGACCAATTTCCTAGAAAAGGTATGGTATCTTATGACTGAATGAAATGGAATGAATATATTTATTTAAACTATTATTTGATATCGAGTCTAGTGAATGTGGGACTAAAGGGATGGCTTTAAGACTAAGTTACAAGGTAACATGAATGCCTTTTAAATCTTTGTTTTTTATGTATTTTACCAAATGTGGGACTAAGCTCATGAAATATACTTATGCTCAACTAAAAATCAAGGCATGGAAGATATATATTCAAAATTATCACCTTCCACAACCCATTTTTGGTTCTTACCAACTTTACTATGCCCATATTTGGTAACCATAACAAAAGACTTGGTATTTATCCATTAAGACTTGGTCCTCCAAGCTAAAAGAAAGGTGTTACAAGGGGGATTCAAACCCCTCATTCCATGGTAAAAGGATTAATACTTGACCAACAAACTAGGGAGTTTATAAACATTATATAAGGAGGAAAACTCTATTTGAAATGTAATTTTAATCCCTTTGTAGGGAGAACAAGTGAATGTTGTTTATATTGCATAAAGGACATATTGAAGGCCAAAACCCTATAGAGTGAATTCTTATAAATAGAGGTAGATGTATTTCAAACCTAATATTTTGTATTGATGTAAATAATATTGTACAAGGTTATTTTTGCATCATTTAATAGATCAGTTCATGTGTTTTTAAGTCTTGAAAACATAGCCCAATAGGGGTTAACATTGTTATCAATCTCGATTTACATTATTATATGTTTTTATCATTTTATTTCTATTTATTATCAGTTTAAATCATATTTTTAATTAATTAATGTAATTTTTTCACGTATTTATGGGAAATTGAGAAAAATAAGTTAAATATTTAGAGTTGGTGAAATAGTGAGTGTTTTCATAAACTAACCATTTCGGATCATAGTTTGTCCCCTTGTCACTATCCTCATCTACAATAATTGCATAAACATGCCCTGTATCATAAAATAAAATAGGATTTAATATTTTTTGTTGATTTATATACCAAATTAGTGCATAACACATTATTTCACTTTAATTTCATAAATACTTTAAATGTAAAAATCATCTTGTACCTGATTAAACTAGATCAAATACATGGTCATAGTTATGTGATGATGTCATATCCATAAGTTTTAATGCTAGTATGTGTCAATTGGGATTAGGGGTATATATCTCCATTCATCCACCCACTCTTTTGACTCACACTCATTCCAAAAAAATTCCATGTATGCAGGATAAAAGCATGTCATGTGCATCATATGAATTATCCAAAAACCTCTCTTTGAGCTACGAAATGAGTGGAACTCACTTGATCCTATTATTATGATACAATATTTATATATTTCCAATTGTTACTCCTTTTTCAACTATAAATATATACAAACACTAGAGTTTTCTTGAGCACCATGGGCCATATTCTCATTACACCATTTAATTATTTTTTTACATCTGTCAAATCAGTGGCATTTTCAAACTTTAACTTCTCTATTGAAAATGATCTTTTTCCATATGCTCTTACACAATCATGCTCCCATTTTCCATGGCCTAATTTACTAAAAATCCGAATATGTTGTATTCCATTGGTCACATATATCATGCTCAACCAATAAAACATGTGTGTATTCTAAAATTGTGATGTGTAGTTATCTGACCAAATATATTGTTGATTTAAAGTAATGTTCATTTCACTAAACTTGCCATAAAACATCTAAAAAAACCTTATACATGTTCTATATAATGTTTTTGATAATCATTGATATATAATTATTACTCCCTTAATATTTTTGGATCATGCTTTGTACTATTAGGTGCATAAGTGAATGTTATATGCACAAAAATGGAAAACTATACTTAATTATAGTACTATGACTAAACCTCCATTTTTGGTTGAAATGTGTAATTTTATAAAAATTAAATTATTGAAATAATATCACCAAGTGGTAATGTGTCCTTGATTAACTTTAATTGTTTATCTAGCCTTTGAGTTTTGTGTGTGTGACTTTTATACTCATAGACAATTTTCTCCATGAATTTGACCATATATTTAGCAATAGGTATTTGTTATGTAACAAGATCACACTTTTTTTATTCCTTTTCATAATTTAATTTATATTTAACATATTTATATTTAATAAAATTGACTATTTTTTATCCAATTCCATGTGTACTCTCCTCATGGGTACAATTTTTCAATTTTGGCAATCCACCATAAATGGTGCAAGTTCCATCCAAAAATGTTTTGTTATTAAAAAATTGTCCATCTAGGCTTTCACAAAAAATGGTTGGAATAAATTCCATTGTTGATTATGGTGTAAATATATTCCACACTCCTAAAATGATGTCAATATGAAATTTACAAAGAACATGACAAAAATATCATAATGCATAAAAAATTCAACATGTTTCCTACAAAACAAGTGGTGTGTGTGTGATTTATTTTCACATAGAAGGGTTTGTCTATTTTAAAATACATTTGAATAATATTAATTTATGGATATTTTCAAATAAATTTAGAGTAAAATTATGTTTGATTTATATCCAAAAATTTTTTTGGATGTGGTTCATGGTTACGAGCACTAACTTTTCTTTTCACTGCATCTCTAATATTGGGTGATACCTTTGTGTAATCTATCCAAAAATTGTGCAAGTAAATATTTTAGGGTGTCAACTATATCCTTTTGTTTACATGGGAGCCTACCAGAGAATTCCCATAATTCATTTTTATTGACAACATCAAGTCTTATGCATCTCAAAATTACTTTAATTAGTATTTTTCTATTTATGGTCAATGATCCACTTGTTTATCTAATAAAACATTTGTTCTTTGTTTGAAAACTTACCATACACATTGTAATAATGTGTATAATAGTATTACCATATTTGGTGTGTTTATTTACACCTACTTTATCATATGCATTATGTATATTTTTAATAATTGCCTTATTTTGGCCATAAATATTACATGTTCTTAGTTCTCCTTGTCTTGACCATAAATATTACATGTTCTTAGTTTTAGGGTGTTCAATGTAGGTCTCATATTAAGCATTTTTATTAATGTAACAAACAATTAATATCTTTGAGTTTTGTTTAATTTTTCAAACTGTTAGTCCCAATTTATTTAAGCTTTTCTTATCATATGGTGGTTAGACATTTTTTTATGAATTGGTTTCAAAATATTTTCATCAATTTCTATTTAATGCATGAGTTTTCTATGAAAAATCCTAGGAAGTGTTCTTAGTGGTAAATTTGGTTGATTTGGTGTTTCCATATTATTATCTTTGTTAGTAGTTTCTTCATTGAATGGTGTTCCCGTATTGTCTTCTTCATTGTTACTTTCACCAATCAATGTTTCCATGCAATTTTTATTCATTTTTAGATGGTAAATCATCATGCATATTATCATCACCACAAAAATTAAAACCCTTAAAATTTGAATGTGTACTTGCATTAAAATTAGGTATACTTTCATAATTGACAATTGGAATTTTAGAATTTGGTATACTATCATTATTTGTGACATTCAATTCATTAGGGATAGTATGCATACTTGCATGAATTTTTTATATTTATTTCCTTTGTTTTTCTCTTATCACTTATAATTCTTCCATTGTTTTGAGCTTTAACTTCTTACCACTAGTATAATTTTTTTCACCCATGAGTAAACAAAGTTTAAAACTTTTGAGGGTGGGATAATGATCAAATTATTAAAAAATAGACTTATGATATGCAATACCAAGTGGAGATAGTATTCAAATTATTAAAAAATATGCCTACATTGTGTATTCAACCATGATTAGATAAATTTATCAACTTTTGAGGGTGGGGGCAGTGATCAAATCATTAAAAAATAGACCTACATTATGTATAATGAAATAGATCATAGTACACAAGGGACAAAACCCTCAATGTGAAAAACTAATAATATTGGTACATGTACATTTTTATTAGTTTATTATCCACATGACCACATAGATGTAAAAATGCATAAATGATAAAAGTGTGTATGTGTTCCTTAATCTATACATTTCTTATAAAATTGACCCTAAAAAATAAAGCCTTAAACTTTATACTCTAAACCCTAAACTAATTAGGTTCACAAGTCTTTATTTGACCCAAATAACATCATTGATTTTCCAAACTGACTAATTGGTGTAATCTATGATGAATTAGGTCTAATTGATCCCAAAATAACATTATGTAGTCATAAATAGGTTTAATGAGTTCAAATTGGACCTAATTACATTTATGATTGGACCCTATACCCTAAACCTTAAACCGTGTACCCTAATCTCTAAGTCCTAAACACCAAACCCTAAACCCTAAATCATGAACCTTAAACCTTTAAATTTTTTATTTTTTAGCCCTAAAGAACATCTTTTAAATTAATAATTAGGTTCACAGGGTTCAATTCATGCTAAATATCATCACTAATTACCTTGATTAACTAATTGGCTCAATTTATGATGACATTAGAGCTAACTAAGTCTAAAATAACATTTTATAATCATAACTAAAATCAACAAGATCAAATTAGCCCTAGTTACCTTTATAATTAGACCCTATACCCTAAACCCTAAGCCCTAAACCCTAATCCCTACACCCTAAACCCTAAACCAATCAATTTATCCCTAATTAACATCCTTTAGAGTAAGAATCAGGTTCACAAGGCTAAAAATGGCCCAAGTTACATCATTGATTACCCCAATTGACTAATTAGCTCAATATGTGATGACATCAAAATAAATTAAGGCCAAAATCACATTCTATAGTCACAAATAGGTTTAATAAACTCAAATTAGCCCTAATTGCCTTTATAATTAGACCCTAAACCATATACCTTAAACCTTAATCCCTAAACCTTGAACCTTAAATTGTAAGCTCAAATTATCCCTAATTACCTTTGAGATTGCACCATATACCCTATACCCTAAGCCATGAGCCTTAAACCCTTAATCATAAACCATAGACCCTAAACCAATCAATATAACCCTAATTAACATTATTTAAAGTATTAATTAGGTTTGTATGGCTCAATTTGGTCCAAATCACATCAATAATTACCCCAATTGACTAATTATCTTAATATGTGATGACATTACGAATAATTAATCTTAAAATCACATTCATAGTAATAAAAGGGTTTATGAGCTCAAAGTGGCCCTAATTGACTTCACGATTGGACCCTATACCCTAAACCCTAAACCATATACTTTAAACCCTAATCCATAAACCCTAAATTATAAACTCCAAGCCCTAAAATAGTTTATTTACCCCAAATTAACATCCTTTACAGTATAATTAGGTTTACATATCTCAATTTAGCCCAAATCACATCACTAATTACCCCAATTGACTAATTGGATCAATATATGATGACATTAGGGATAATTGACTCCAAAAATACATTATATAGTTAAAAATAGGTTTAACAAGCTTAAATTGGCCCTAATTGCCTTTGTGATTGGAACTTATTCCTAAAACCTATACCCTATAACCTAAGCCCTAATCTCTAAGCCCTAAATCATAAACCCTAAACCCTACCAATTGATTTAACCCAAATTATCATTCAATTCATTTTGACCCAAATTGCATCACTTATTTCCCCAATTTCATAATTAGCTCAATTTATGATGACATTGGTGATAATTGAGCCCAAAATCATATTATATATTCATAAATAGGTTTAATGAGCTTAAATTTTCCCCAATTGCCTTCATGATTGGACCCTATACCCTAAACCCTAAACATAATCCCTAATCCATAATCCCTCAACCTTAAATCATAAACCATAAACTAATCAATTTATCCCCAATTATCATCCTTAAGAGTAATAATTAGGTTCATAAGGCTCAATTTTACCCAAAGCATATCATTGATTACCCCAATTAACTAATTGGCTCAATATTTGGTGACATTAGGGATAATTGAGCCCAAAGTCACATTATATAGTCACAACCAATTAGTTTCATGATTAGACCCTATACCCTAAAACCTAAACCCTGAAACCCTAAACCCTAAATCTTAAAATCCTAAACCTAAAACCTAAATCTTAAACACTAAACCCTAAACCAAACTATTTATATGAGAAAATGATAAGATTGTTGTTAGAATTAGGTTTATATTTTTTGTAATGTACAAAACTTCAATGTTAACAAGTGACATTGACTAAAGCCATGCATGAACTTTAAAAATGAAAAAAAATATAATAAAATTAGTAATATGGACAAATACATTTAAATGTGATAGTAAAATATTCCATGTATGTCATTCTAATGTTTGACATTTCAAACACATTCCTCAAGGCTCAGAAAAGGCTCAAATTCCCAAGAATAAGGCATGGACCTAAAAACACACAATTGAATGTGTGTTTTTGACTAAAAACCAAAAAATGTAACTTTTTCCATACTAAACACTCTAAATTTTATCAAAACATTTCCTAAAAATATGACTACAACATCGATCACACCCTCATCTTTCTAAATATATGATTTTTTAATATTTTTATTACTTTAAGATTTTAATCTATATTCATTTCTAAGTATGTCTTTTTATACCACTATATGTTGAAACTATACATGTTTATCTTTATTTATGTATATTTTGATTCATTGATTCAAACTAGAAAAAGATATATGGTTACAAACTGGACTTAGTTTTATAAGCATTTTAAAACTATATAGTTTTTATATTATTTGAGGTAGTTAGGGTGGCATGGTTGGCTATGCATTATTGATCATATTTTAGGGTATATTGATTTGTGAAATTAGTAAAAATAATATATTCATTATTTTTTTAGAATATATATTACAAACTAGATGATCTTATCTAACTTTCCACCAAAGGGTTTTAAAAAAAGTAAATGATCTTCAAACAATGATGGGGTGCACAGTAGGCTATATACTATGATTTTGGTAAAAAATAGTATTTCCTCTTTTAATTTTCTATGTTTAACCTAGTTATACTTTAACATTTAAAAAAAAAGTAGTTTATAAACTATACTCAAAATTCTATAATTCATTTCCTTATAACATCTTCGAATTTTGAGTGTAGGTGTCTCAAATAATTCGTATAAGTTGAATTTTCTTATTTTTTAGTAAAAAAATGTCCACTTAAGACCCCCTTTTGGCCCCTCAATTCTATGTACTTACCCTATTATTATTATATTATATAATATAATTGTGAGAGATTTCAATGATTCACATGGGTTATAGCCATTTTAATTCATACTATAAGGCTTGAACATGGTTGGTATATGTGCCTCACAAGAATTATATGAGGGAGTTAATCCTTGATTATGGGCATTGAAATATAGAGATTTAAGTTTTGGTTTTGGAGGAATAGACAACAAATGGAATGGTGTATGGGACACTAGGAATCTTGCATCTACTTTAGTTATAACCCAAGTGTTTTTCCATAGGCCTAGAATGTATAATAAATAAAATAAGATTGTATCTCCAACACCCACTTTATATCATTCATGGGGGAACCTTCTTGATGTAGTCTGGTGGGTTTTCATGATCTTAACCTTTCCATGGAATGATTTATATCCCAGATAACATTGGAAGCAAATAATATTAGGGGAATATTAATAGATCATGAAGGTGCATTGTGTCCACATTTGTAGGAATACATGACGTACCTTGTAGAGAATGGGAATGTAGATAAAAAAGAGTAAACTAGAAGTTACCCCAAAAGGTTCAAGCTATGCTGGAAAGGTTTTTGGTTTTCATAAAACTAGGTTTTGTAAATTGAAATAGTGTAAATTGACAGTAGTAACTCAATCAAAACCCATGATTGATGACCACATCTCACCTTTTATTCACAAAGTGTTAAGCAAGAATAATTTTATATTTTTTTATGGAGGTGACATTTTCAAATGAATTTTTGTGTTTCTTCATATGATGTGGAAATGAGTTGTACAAGGAGGAGACATTTCATTTCATGGTGAGCTTGAGCAATGGGTAAGTGGTGAAATATTTTAAGGTTGGATAGGTGTGATGGTGAGGGTAAATGATAGGTTATTTGAAGTGATATTGGATATGAGAGGGCTCATATTATACACCAAACTAGGATTCAACATAGATAGTAGATTTACATAATTTCATCCATTTGTAAAGGGTCCATGACTTTATATGTGGAGACATATTTGATTGGTCATATTATATTTTCAATAGTGGGGGAGGATGTCATGAGAACTGATTTGATTTTGGTATAACTCTAGATCCAATGTGCAAATCCAATCAGTATTGTAATGTCTCTAACTTGGGGACAGAATAATGAGGTTACAAAATCTACATTTATATATAATAATTATAAATATCATATATTATAATACTATATAGTGTAACATATAGATAATTGTATTATGTGTGTGTCTATATATATATATATATATATTATATATATATATATATATATATATATATATTATGACATAATAATATATAACATATAATATCTATGATATTAATAATATATATTATAATACTATTAACTATTTCTATTGTATCCTATATTAAATATTATACACAAATATGTAATATTTAATATAGTATTTTATAGATTACTATAAAAATATATAATATATTAATATATTATACATTAATTAAGTGACATGTTATAAAAAGTTGTACGTGTATCTCCCATGTCTTCCTTGATTCCATTCCTTGAAATACTCTCTCATTATCATGTACTATCATCTCCTAGTGCACCTTGAAATATTTAATCACTTTCATGCTTTGTATGGCCTTTCCATTTCCAGACACTTAGTCATTGTTGAATACTCACTATGGAATAATGAAATAAAACATCTCCTCCCTAGATAACACATTACTATAAGAAAGAACACAATCTCATTTTCCACCATCACCTCCACTAGAAACATTAGATTATTATTTCTTGAAACTTAATTTGAAAATGATGATACATGGTAAGCATATATGGATTTAAAGTGAGGTATGACTACCAATTTACACTCTTTCACTTCACAAAGACCTGTTTTACCAAAAATGAAAATTATGCCATCCCTTCCAAATAAATTTTAACTACTAGTATTGACAAGATAATAAGAGGAACCTAAGTGAGATAGACCATTGAAATTATATGTTATATTAAGGGAAGGATAGATAAAAATTATCCTGCCCAACAAGTTTTTATAAATATTAGAAGTATCCATAGAACTAACAATGTTTGAAGGAGCATTGGTGGCAAGAATGAAAGGTTAAAAAATGATAAGGTATGAGGTTATTAGATTATAAAGAGGTGAGGTTAATAGGAGATTTATCTCCTAAATGCAATTCAATATTATTAGTTTTTAGACAAGAATTAAATAGGGAGTTGGTATTAATCAGGGTAGCAAACTGTTCAACACATAAAGACTTCAAATCCAAAGTGAAACTACTATTAATACTATAACTATTCAAGTTAGTCTTAACATTTAACATAGATGTCTTAAATATTCCAATTAAGATTCAAGTTGGACATTGAAAGAAGAGGTTGATAAGCTTGAAAAAGAGGGCATGTTAGCAAGAGAGTTAAGCAAATGTTTCATACCTGGGTCTCCAGCTAGAGGAGTTGTTAGAACAATGTTAGTTTTTCATAAACCCAAGGACTCAAAAAGTTTCAATGAATTTGTTGAAGGTTTAGGATGATCTGTACTAGCACTATAACTAATAAAGAGCAAAAAATTAGTGAACTATACAACTTTTAGATACCTATTAGTTAGATTTTTTTTATGGCAGCTTCCACTTTTAGGGACATAGGGGAGAGGACCTCGTAGTTGAGTGGGGTCCAATATTTGAGAGGGTATTTTGGGATATGGGGATCAAATATTGAAAATATTAGTTACTAAAAATAAATTAAAATTTCATTAATTATAAATATATTTTTACATAATAGTTAAGCATTGATGTTTTGCCTTGATTCACATAAAATCTTGCACTTGTACACAGGATATTATGTTATTTTTGGTACATAATATTTAACTAAAAATATATAAATTTGATATTTGCATGAATAAATTCAAATATTGAGTTCACTAGTATATATTTTTATTTTGCTTGTCAAATACAATATGTCAAAACCCTATCAAATTAATACTTAAACATGTGCAAAATTTCAAAACAATTTGTGCAAGTATACATCCACTGTATCTTCATTTTAATTTAAAAAGTACAAACCATTGATTCTAAACATCTTCCACTCAAAATCCTATCAACTTAATAATTACTTCAACATGTGCAAACTTTCAGAACAACTTTTTCAAGTATACATCCACTCCTTTCTCCAAATCCAATAGGTGTACCTGCATAATTAAAAATAGACATAAGGCTCACTAGATTATTTAATGCAATGTAAAAATAATTGAAAAAAATAAAAAATCAATCCAAAACAAAATTAAATTAATCAATGGGATGAAAAAATCAAAAATTAATCTAAATAAAATTAAAATCAACCAATGGAATGCAAGTCCATATATCATAAGAGTTTTCAAATTTTAATCTCAAGTTGCCAATATAAATAAATAATATGTATTATGTATTTATTTACCATACCACTCTTTGTAGATAATTTTTATAGGCATTTCATCAACCACACTAGTAGCAGGTAAGAAAATTAAAAATATTGAATGCCACTCTTTGTAGACATTTTTTCTAGGCATTTCATCAACTACACCAACAACAGGTAAGCAAACATCAAACATAATTCAGCAATTTACAATCTTTAGATCTAATTTTCTATAATTTAAAATTTAATCACTTTTTTTTCTCATTGGTCTTTAATTTTGAAGTTTTAATCCAATTTTTTTTTAAAAACAACATTGATACAAGCAATATCAAAAGATTAAACCACCCTATGTGTTCCACATAATTTATTAATTTATACTCTTTTGATCCAATTTTATATAATTTATACATTTTTATCTCATTACTCTTTATCTTGGAGGCTTTAATAGATTTTTGTAGATCAAAACACCATTTTTTTATAGCTTCTTAGATGTGACTAACTATGAGTCTTTTATATCCACAAACCTAATGAATAGATTACTTGATTATGTAGAGACAATATCAAAACCCCAATTTGAATTCTATAGAGACAATATCAAAATAACTAATAAGTGAAGCACATCCCTTGAATGATTCCAATACATACATACATATATATATATATATATATATATATAACTCTTTTTGATAATTAGAATCCAGAAAATATAAGTGGATGCCAAAATTAGGACATTAACACTTCAGTTAATAGTGCCCAGCCCATGCTATGTATACACCTAGTTAGAGATGACCAAATATTAACACTTCTCCATCCTATTTTTGGCATTGAATGAGTTCATACCTGAGTTCAATCATACATAAATAGTTTTTATTTGCACAGTCTCATACCTACATTGTATCACACTAGTTTACATTTTTTTAATGTTGAAGGGGAAGAACATATGCAGTGTTATTAACTTATTATATATGTTATCATTTTATAATGCACGTTATTAACTTTTCCATATTTTATGATGTAAACATAATGATAAATTCAAAGAGAAAGATAATAGTTCATAAGATGAGGATCAACACAAAAAGAGGAAGAAGAGTGGATGCCATAAATTTAGAAGGTGAATAAGTTAAAAATTCACATAATCTTAAACTACTACACACATGATAACAGGTCCTTCATTAACTAAAAAGTTGTCCATCCAAAATTAGTGGACTATAACTAAAATGGATCATGCTATGAGGGATGTTAAAAATAATGGGTAATCTACTTAAATTATGGAAAAAAGTGAGGAATTCCTGTAGCCACACTTAGCTATTAGTTATTGGGTATTACAACTACAAAAAAAGGGCCCACCAACCATTTTGGCAAATGATGAAGAACTTAAGGTTGTTTAATGGTACAAAGATATGGTATAACTTAGTCATGGAATTTAAATTATAAAACTCAATTCATATATATCCCACATATGTGAAAATAGGCCCAACCCTTTCAATGATGGAATGTCTGACAAGTCTTGGTGGGATAGCTTTAAGAAGAGGCACCCATACTTGTCCATTAGATCAATAGAAGGCTTGGATAGAGATAGATCATTCTATCTAATTCCTTCCATTATAGATGGATTTTAAAGTAACTTGGAGAAGTTTTATGGAGCTAACTACTATGAACCTTACAAAATTTGGAACTGTGATGAAACTGGACTACAAGGTCTCAAGAACAGTGGTATGTGGGTAATAGGAAAAGAAGATGTTGAAGTGTTCATCACATAATTCAAAAGAGAAAGGAATGGATCATAATTATTCATTTTTTTAATACATCAGGCCAAAATATTATTAGATTATATCTTTTCAAAGGAAAAATACATCTAAAAAATTACATTTCACGTTGTGAACCAAGGGCATGTATGGCATGCCAACCTCATGCTTGGATGAAGAAAGAATTATTTCTCAAATTGGCTACACCATTTTAAGATATCAATACCAATTTGAGTTTCTCCTTTCAATATGCACCTATTGATTTTTTATTGGCACAAAAGTCATGTAACAATGGCAAATGTTAAAGAGGCTTGGAGTTTGGGAATTAATCTTATTACTTTGCCAGTGCATACTTACCATGACATATGACTATTGGATATGAATGAATTCTCAACATTAAATAATTATGTAAAATATGAAAGGTCAAAGTGGATGGCTCAAAATCACAAAATTGAGTTCAAAAAATCTAACTTGGATAATTTAGGTAGCATAGCATTCAAAAACTCTCTTTCTACAAAAAATATAAAATCATGTTTTAAGAGGACATGTATATGGCCACTTATCAAATAGGTGCGTATAGAAGACATGACACCAAGTCAAGAATTTAAATTTGTAGATGAAGATGATGAGAGCACAATTTAAAACATCACTCAAGTGGTTTGATATGGAGAGGATGAGATAGATGCAATTATTCAACTTCAAAAAGGAGATGGAGCACTTGAAATGGACAATATAGATCCAATTCCTCTTAGTATCATCCAGGTTACACATGTAACCCAAATGCAAGACTGTACTAAATAATGTGAAGAAATAGGTTAAGGAAAGCATGTGTCTAACATTCAATAACATGTTATTGAAGAGGGGTTGAGCCTTCCTTTGTAAACAAGCCAACCAGACTAGATCAAGGATTGGGCAGCATAACTAGGTATAAAATTGGAATTTTCCAACGCAAATATGGGCCTTTCAATGTCATCCCATCATAAAATTGTATTTGATGAAAAGATTTCACACTACTAGGATTTCATAGGGGATTTTAAATATTTTTATGATGTAATTAATCTTTTAAAAACAAAATATATGGTATAAAATAACAATGAAGAACTTGAAATAGTCAAAGTAAATAAAATATAGCACGCTCAAGTCTAGGTATTTTCCTTAAAATTTGAATAAAGAGGGTTATGTAGAATTCCCCTTGATTATCAAATGGTGTAATGAGATTGAGAAGGTGGTATCAAATTTTCATTGTAGGTGAGTTTTTAGAAATTATGTATGGCCAAGAAAAAATAAAGAAGGAAATATAAGAAATTAAACCTAGAAGGAAACAAGAAAACATTAAGAAAATCAATAGGGATTTGAAGGAGCAAAAAAAATTAAGAACAAATTAAAATGGAAAGAAAACGAAGAACAAAGGCAAAGTAAAAAAGCATGAGAAGTGGTAGAAGGAGAAAAAGAAAAGGATTAGGGAGCATGAGAAATCAATGAAAGAGATGGAGAGATAGATAAGGTTAAAAAACATGATAAATTATTTTCCATAAAAACATCCAATTATGATGGAAATGATGAACATCTATGCTCCTTCATTTACAAGCATAGGGAATTATCATTTAAATAATCCACTTACTCTAACTAATCAATTAAATATGATAGGTTGTTTTCAAAAAAGGCAAGCACTAAATTTTGAATCAATGAAAGGTGGTATGATAAACACTCTAACAACATCAATGTCAGTAAAAAACATCCCAACAAAAGATTTGAAGGATCAAGCTCTTGAAAAAATATAAGTATGCAAATTTTTATCTTGAAGGGAAAAGGTCTTGAAAAACTATAAGTATGAAACTTTTTGTATTGATTTTGAATATTGGACAAAGTCTTTTGTTATAAAAAATGAGTAAGTATGAGAGACCAACCTTGTTTTGTACCCTAGTTTGTCTAGTCATGTCTAATGTTATGTTATGTGAATTGTAGGTTATATAAATAATATTATCCTATGCTTTTTCCAATTAAATTATTGAGTATTTTTATACAATTGAAATAAACATGTTTTTATGATTCACATTGGTATAAGCTTGCTTGTAGTGAATTGAAACATATATTTATCACCCTCACCAAAGTTTTTGGTGATGGAGTGCATATATGTGCTCATTCATGCCCAAAATATCATCCTTAATGACAATAGGATATTTGTATGAATGTAATTCATACATATAAATTAAATGCTTATTTTTATGATTTGCATTCATGAAAATGATTGTTGTTGTAATATTATTCATTCCATCTATTACACAAGTTAACATTAAATGGTCCTTATTGTTTTCAGACAAAATTACCATTTTGAATGATTCACAAATCAACTAAACTTAATTAAACTATAGTTACCTCAGATTCATAGCCTTAGTGAGGTATACAATTCATAGAATGATTCAATACCATGTTTCACAAAATGATTCATAGTATGAGGTATAAAAGTACTAGGTATAAACATTAGGTATAAATCTATAGGTGTAAAATTACTATAGTTTAAGAATTCATAGAATGATTCATAGATGGACATAATTATTTATTTTTAACAAACATTCAAACCCTAAGACCTACTCCTAGTTTTCTATTTGTGCATAAGTCCAAAGAAATGAACCTAGAATAATAAAAAGACATTCCTTTCAGTTTTTGAGGGGTCAATTTAATCCCAAGAATCAACAAAATAATTCATAGATCAACAAAATTAATTTTTTTAACAAACATTCCAATCCATATTCATAATTTTGAAACCAATTATTTATTTTTTAACAAACATTCAAAGCTAGATACTTGCACCCAATTCTCCATTTGTGTATAAGTAAAAATAAATAAACCTATAATACTAAAACAATCATTCCTTTTAGTCCATGAGGGGTAGATTTAATCCCAATAATCAATAGAATAATTCATAGATTGACAAAATTATTAATTTTTTAACACACATTCCAAGCCATATTCATAATTTTTAAACTATTTGGATCATAGCCTTAGCGAGGTATAAAATACCTCACCTATAAACAATAATGGCTAGATAAAATCCAAGGATTAATTATTTTTAAAAACACCAATGCAAATCCACATGGCTCTTCTGAAATCTCTGCTTGATTTGGGCTATGAAATCTCTATGTTTGTGAAGACCGATAGCTACACCTAGTTCATCATTTGTGCATAATTAAAAATAAAGAAACCTAGAATACTAAAAAAATAAAAAAAATTTAGTCTATGAAGGGTATATTTGATCCCAATAAGTAAAAAAAAAATTGATAGATTGACAAAATTATTTATTTTTAACAAATATTCCAATCTATATTCACATTTTTTAACCATTTTTCTCATAGGCTTAATGAGGTACTAAAACCCCATCTATAAGCAGTGATGGCTAAAAAAATACAAGGCTTAATCATGTTGAATAACACCAATTGAAATCAATATGGCTCTCCTGAAAGATCTACTTAGTTTTGGATATGAAGTATAAGCATTTGCAAAGCTAGAGACTGACACCCAATTCACCATTTTTGGAAATGTCAAAAGAAATAAACTCATAATACTAAAAAAATAAACCCATTCTTTTCATTTTTAAGTGGTATATTTAATCCCCATAAACCCATTCATATTTTTGTTCCCATACCTATAAGCTACATAATCTCTATGTGTGTGAAGCCCAAGCCTTGCTAGAGGTTAAATGCCAATGCCATCACCCAATGAACTAATGTTATACATAAGAAAAATAGATAAATAAAAAATAACATAGAATGTTGGATTTATTCCTTACATAGATCCATGAGTTATCTGGTGTATTCCTAAGCATGCGAGGAGTAAGACTCTAATATTCCTAGCATGACAAATGCATTACATCTACTATTCCCTTCAACAATAATGCACATACAAAGTGACTGGTACCAAAATAATTAGGTGGGTGTGATTTATTTTGGGGATGAGATCCTTCAATGTTAGCTATTGGAAATATTGTCATTGATGTCAAAGGTCTAGCATTATTGGTGATAAAGGCCCCATTGCATTTATAATGTTGTTTGTAATAAATATATCTTGTCTAATGTGAGTTAATATTTATTTAATATTAACGAATATATTTTTGGTTGCATATGAGACAAAAAGAAGGGCCCATGGGGAAGTCAAAGAGCCACGGGGTAAAGACAAAAGAAGGATGGGACTCATTTTCCCATGAAGAGTCATCTTGGGGAATTCCAAGAGTCACCAAGTGAAGACAAAAGAGGAAGGGCATAATTTCTCATGAAGGGACACTTTGAGGAATATGAAAAGTCACCAAAGTAAAGACAAAAGAGGGAAGGACATTTTTGCTCATGAAGGGTCACCACATGACTTTTCAAAGGCAAGGATATGAAGGGTCATACAAGTTTGGAACCATTTTCCATGAGGATTGAAAGGTCACAAAGGGGGAAGGCCAAAGGCCATTTGGAAAGCTATAAATAAAGGCTTGAGAAGCCATTTGTAATGTGTGTGAGAGAGGTTGATTTGATATTGTAATATCTAGCTTAGAAGAGCAATTATGCGAGATGAATATGATTTGTATTTGTTATATCTAGCTTAGAAGAGCACAGGTGAGAGAGAGGAAAGAGATGTTGTAATGAACTATCATTTGTTGAGATAGAAACATTGAGAGATAGGTGTGTGGTATACACAAAGGGGTTGATGTTCCTATGGGTTGGTGCTCATGAATTGTTGTTGGGTTGGTGCTTGAAAAAGCGGTTGGTGCTCTTGTGGGTTGGTGCTCATGAATTGTTGTTGGATTGGTGCTCAGCAAAGGGGTTGGTGCTCCTGTGGGTTGGTGCTCACGAATAGTTGTTGGGTTGGTGCTCAGTAAAGGGGTTGGTGCTCCTGTGGGTTGGTGCTCATGAAAAGTTACTAGGTTGGTGCTCAGCAAAGGGGTTGGTGCTCCTGTAAGTTGCTATTTGTGAATATTGTTTGGGTTGGTGCTCATTCATATACTTGAGATTGTTTTCCATGGTTTTTCCCACATTGGGTTTCCACGTTATATTTGGTGTCTCTTTTTATCTTGTGTGGTGTTTATTGTTTGATTTTTATTGCATATCTTGAATTTTTGATTAAGTGGATTTTGGTTAAGGGAAAGTTTTATAAGATATATGATATGCTGATTCACCCACCTCTTAGTATGTTCCATGCTTAACATTATCCACTAGGTATTGAATGCAAGGTGTCAAGGTGTTAATGTTTGGTCACCTCAAACTGGGTGCATGCATAAGATGGGTTGAATGATATTAAATAAAATTTTAATGTCCCACTTTTGGCACCCATTTAAGTTATTAAAGAAATTTTAATGTCCCACTATTGGTGCCCACTTAATTTTTTTGGGATTTTAATGTCCCACTATTGACACCCACTTAATTATTTTTTTGGTATTTCATTACCATCAATTGGTTTGAATTTCAAAACAACTCTATAATGAACCCTTGCATTGTAATCAAAACATTGGGACAATACTGACACATCACATGCTATGTTAGGAACCCATGCTACCCCTTCTCTTTACTTTGTTAGTATATTAGTTGCTATAAATGCATATGCTTTATAAGACATCCTGTGAGCATTTTTTTTTATCCCACATTCATGGGAAGTAGTAGTTGCATATATTAGACATAGTATATAAGTAAGTGTTGAAGCTAATGAATGCATCCATGAAACTATTTTATTGAGTTTTCTCAAAGGATTTTTCCCCCTCAAAGTAGCTTATGATCAATATAATCACTTCAGTGTTTCTGCTAATTATATAAATCTATTATTTTGTGTATTTTCATTAAATAAATGTATTATTTCATGCATTTTAATTAATTTGTTACAAGAGAATCCTCTCATCTGGTATTAGAGCACTTTCTAGGGATAATTTTTTTCTTAGAAGTGTTTTTTCTATTCCACTGCATAATTCATTTAAGTATTTTTTTGTATCACAATAATCTATTTCAGATCAGGGTAAATACCTATCTACATAATTATGGAAATTTTTTGGGTGTAATCCATAAAAATCATTATGAGGAGTACCATAGGAACCCCAAAGTAACTATCCCATTGAGAGGACTTGCCAGTGAAAATGGAAATAGCCCCATGTTGATTGACTAGTTACCACCCATGAGGAAAAGCAAGAGCTATCATTTAGGGGAAAATCTATGGCTTAAAATGTTTTAGAGAGTGATACTCACTCAGATAACATTGGTGGCTAGAGAGATATATTTAAAACCTTAGGTAGTTATGAAAACTTGGGGCCCATTTCTATTAGTTTCAAAATATTACCAATAGAGTATCAAAAAACTTGTCATATTAGATCATTGCATATTCTCAAAAGAGTATCAATAGACTTGTCATACTAGTTTTAGCATATTACCACCATAGTATAATAAAAATACCATATCAATCTTTGTACATTACCAGTAGAGTATCAGAAGACTTGCCATACTAGTTTTAGCATATTACCAATAGAGTATCAAAAAACTACCATAAAAAATTTGAGCATATTACCAGTAAAGTATCAGAAGATTGGTCATATCAATTTTAGAATAATCCTAGTAGACTATTAAAAAAAATTAATTTTTGCCATATCTCTCCATCTGTATCCCTTTTGATCATCAAACTTTATTTGGACACCTAAAATTCCAATCTCCATGTTTTCTTCCTTGAGGTCTCATATCCTGATTCCACTCCTAATTCTCACAAATCTCAATTTTCACTTTTTTTTAGGTTTTTCCATAACTTTTATTTTGTCAATTTACCTCAAAAAAATTTCACAATGTTCATCTCCCTTTTCTGCTCCTTTGTCCCTCTTTGATAATTTTTTTATTTTTTTCATTTTCACTTTTGAAATTGCCCTCACCTTCATCAATCATATTCCCACTCTACAAAAAAATTAGTAAAAGTACTTTTACCCCTTTTGATTTCACCTAGATTAAAAAAATTCATTACTAAACCTGTATTGACTCTAGTTTTCCTACCCATTGCAAAAAAAAATCTCTTATTATGGCCATGGTAATAACCCAAACAAGAGCCAAAAACATAGAGGATGTAATTGTTGCCCTCAAGACCCAAATCAAAGATCTTGATGAAAAAATTCTTGGCCTCAATCTTCAATATACCACCTTAAATAAAAGATGGCATCTAGAGTCCTCTTCAAACACTAGGTTTTCTTATTCTAGCAATTTTCATGGGTCCAACTTGATTTCCCTTAATTCAATGGTGCAGATCTGACTGGATGGATCTATCAGGTAGAAAAATATTTTAGTCTACATAATACCTTTGATGCCAATAAAGTACCACTTGTATCCTTTCACTTGGAACATGAAGCCCTTCAATGGTATCACTGGTATATCAAGGCTCATGATGAACCAATATGGACCAATTTTTCTCCCTCATTTTGTAATGGTTTGGCCTTAGTTCTTTTGATGACTTCATTAGAACATGCACTAAACTTTGCTAAACAAGAACCATGAAAAAAGATCAAATAGAATTTGAAAAACTATCCAATCACATAGAGGGATTATCTAATGATTTTTTTATGAGTTGCTTTTTTAGTGGACTAAAGGATGTAATTTGATCTGAGGTCAAATTTTTTTTGACCCAACATGATGATGGAAGCCCTGGGGTTGGCTAAGTTGGTAGAGGATAATATCATAGCTTAACAGTGATTCAAATCTAATTTTGATCCATTCAAAAATACAATTCTAAAACACTCTAAAAAAATGCCAAGCCCCAAAACTAATCCTAACAAGTATTTGACTAAAGAAGAGATGAGAGCACATAGATAAAAAGGACTATGATATAATTATGATGACAAATTCACTCAGGGACATTGATGTGTTGAGCAAAATCTTTACCTACAAGATGTGGACTCTCCACCTGAAACTAAAGTTTGAGAAGATGCTCAAGATACAAAAAATGATCTAGAAGAAGCTCAATCAATTATGAAACTTACTTCTTAGGAAGACCAACCAAATATCTCTCTCCATGCTTTAGTAGGAGTTACCACCCCACAAACCATGTGGGTTAGGGGTTACTTCAATAAAATCCCTCTCACAATACTCATTAATTTTGGTAGTACTCATAACCTCATTGACCCTCAGATCACCAAATAGGTTGATTATTTTGTCCACCCTTACTCTAACTTGAAATCATGATTACCAATGGGGACACATTACCTTGTGAATAGAAGTGCCATAATGTGTGTATCTCTATTGGATATTATAACTTGTACTCTAACATGTTTACCTTTCCCTTAGGTGAATGTGATGTTATTTTGGGAGCCTAATGGTTACACACACTTGGACCCATCTTATGGGATTTTACTAAACTTTGGATGTAATTTTTAGATAATGGGCAAAACAAAAATTGAAAGGATTACACTGAAGGTCTCTTAGCATCATAATTTCACATCACATGGAAAATATGATTAATAACAATTCACATGATTTTATTGCCCAAATCCATTCCATTCAAATGTAACCATCAATAGTGTCCACTACTCCTTCTAGTCTACAAACTATTGTACATAAGTATGCACGTGTCTTTTCCAAACTAATGGGATTGCCACCTTCACAGTCAAATGACCACCATATTCATCTCCTTCTTAGAAGCATTCCTTCCAACATTAGGCCATACCATTACCCATTTCATCAAAAGACCAAGATCGAGATGCTCATTCAATACTTACTAAATTAAGGCATTATTCACCCTAATACCAAACCATATTCTTCCCCAGTTCTCCTTGCTTAGAAAAAATATGGGTCATGTCACCTTTGTATTGAATTTTGAGCACTTAATAACACCATAATCAAATATAAGTTTCTAATCCCTACTCTTGATGAGTTTCATGGTGCTCATTTTTTCTCCATGTTGGATCTCCACTCTAAAATTTTACCAAATTTGACTTCATGAGGATGATATCCCTAAGATATATTTTTGCATGCATGATGGCCACTATGAGTTTTTGGTCATGACCTTTGGCCTCACTAATGTTCCTTCAACATTGCAAGCACTTATGAATAAAATATTCTATCTCTACCTATGGAAATTAATTTTGGTCTTGTTTGATGATATCCTCATCTATAATAAAAAATGATTTGGTCATTTCCAACATTTGGAGCTCGCATTGAAACTTATCTTTGATCATCATCTTATACAAAACAATCTAAATGTGTTTTTGGATAGGACAACGTAGAGTATCTCAAGCATATTATTTTAGCCTATGGGGTTTGGGTGGATCCTCAAAAAATAGCTACCATGACAAATTAGCCTCATCCTTAGACACTCAAGAGGCTCCATGGTTTTTTAGGGTTGATTGGATACTATCGCAAGTTTGTCAAAGATTAAAAGAAGATTGTGTTGATGCCTAAATGTGTACCATAGGTGCCTAGAGTGTTTAAGAAACACTTCTCATTCTATAATTCAAAGAATTCAGTGCATGAATTACAATTTGTGATAATCATGTTATCTATTTATGGAATAGAGGTAGAACAAGTGACTGCTTCACAGTATTTATATTAGTTGGTGGTTGGGAGCCACCATGGCCAAATAGTATATATATGTAAAATATATAGTATATTGTGCTAAGAAGAATGAATTGTGATCAATATCTAATCTAATATGGATGTTTAAAATGAAGCTAAACTAAGGTGATTTGGTTAAAAGAAGAAGTAAAAGGAAGTGTAGGGAAGAAAGAGATGTTACTGATCTTCATTCCAAACATCATGAAAAAGTTTAGATTTCATCTAGGTATGCACTTAATCAATGTGTAACATGAAAAAAATTAATCCCAAATCCTATCACACATTAGGAAAACTTCTAAGGAAGGTGGAAATAATTCAAATAAAAACCTGGTTCACTTTAAATATTTACCCCTACAAGCAAATAGCATTAGCCCAAAAGTTCAATGTGGTCTAACTTTGTTTGATTGATATGGTATGAATCAACATGGGCCATTAATTTCCAAAAGGTGCTCAATCTTTAATGTTTACTAGGCTTTGAGGTTGTGCCACTGGGTAGTCCCACAAGCCTTTTGAGCTCTAAGCTTTATCATTTTTATCAACTAATTCATTTTCACCATGTGGTGGTCTTGTATTAACTCAGATCTTTGTTTTAAATTTTTTTACTTGATATGCTCTATTGATCAGGATCTGTACGCTATAACGTGTACCACTGATATATAAAAGGTGATCAATGTTTAAAATGGTGTATGTTATTTGACCTTTCGATCATTGATCTCACTCTGTTTGATCTTGGTCCTCCACTATAATATATGTCATTGATCCTATATAGAAGAACAAAGTTTAAGCTCAACAATATATAAAATTTGGACTAAGGTTTTCGACCAAGGTTTTATTTATTTTAATAAACATGAATAAAACTTTAGGCTAGGAGAATTTATACTAAGTTTTTGAGACATTAAAAAGGGGACCCCATAAAAGAGACATAGCATAGATTTTTTTAGCCTAAGCTAGAAACATAATAAAAAGGACTCTGTGAATTAAAAAAGGGACCAAGGCATGAAGATTATGGACCAAGGCTATAAACATAAAATAAAAGACTCCACAAAAAGACATAGATTAAAGTCTTAGGCTAAGGTTTTTATCATATTAACAAATATGATAAACCTTAGGATAAGAATTTAGGCTAATCCGTATAACAAAGGGACCATATGATTACATGGACCAAGCCAAGGTAAAAAGGAACAAAGGGACCAAAGGGTATAAAATAGACCAAGCATAAGATTTTTAGCTTAAGGTTTGGTTGTGTTGAAAAAAATGACCAAGACTTAGGATAAAAATCAAACTAAGGCCATGGTATGAATAATTTATTCTTGCTTAAATTTAAATAAAAATCTCCCACCAAATTTAAATTTGAATTAAAAGGTCCATGTAAAACATTAAGTTAGGGTTTCATCAATTCAAACATGAATTTAACTAATCAATTATAAACCAAGGTTAGTAAAAGATCAATTTAACATTAAAGCACTTAACCCTAATTATGTTCATTCCCAAATAGGCTCCATTAAACTTGCAACTTGAAACACAGATATTCAATGTTAGTACCTTAGATAATATTAAAGTAGAACTATGAAAAAATAAGTCAGCTAGATCATGGTGTGGATGATCTTCAAATACAATTATTGTGGAAACATGTTAATGATACTCTGGTCAATTGGATTTTCTATTTCAAGGTACAAATTTGAAAAATTTAACACATGGGTCACCATTTTTTAGAAATGGGAGTAGGTTGACCTCAAAAGATTGTAGCTCTATTAATATCTATGTTGAAAAAAGATGTTTTTACATGGGTATAAGTTGTTGAGTGTGCATTTGAAGAATTGAAACAAGCTATTATTGGATGATAGAGCTTGATCTTATTTTAATGCCCAGTTCTGGATAGGGGGTGTCGGGGGGAAAAATCCCCCCACTAGGGTCATCATGGGGGTCCAAGGGGGTGGTGACCTATTTTAAAGCCCCACTGGTGGGGGTTTGGGGGAAACGCTCTCGAAGCAAAATTTAGTTAAAAATGCAATATAAAATATTATAATTTCATAGTAAATCTAGACCATTCACTATTAGGTTCTAGATCTAATGCTAAAAATTATGTTTGTGTATTTTTTCCCTATATGTTATATACATCCAATTCCTAACACCATTTGTGTTGAAATTATCTATCTTACTCAAACTACACTCAAATGCACATTTTAGGCTAAAATCCATCAAATGTGCTAAATGGTTTGAGAATATCATTTATAATTTTTGATTTAGGATAATTTATCCATAAATGGGGTAATGCCTTTTATGTGATACCTAACTTTGATCAATTCATTTTGAGTCAAAATGATGATTTCACCTTTTATGCTTTGGATCACTCTTTTCTTCTAATTCAAATGTACACGTCACATACCTTTTTTATTTTATGTTGACAACATCTTAAATGGGAATAAAGTTATAACACATCTAACATCACCTTCTAATTCTTCTCCAGTCAAATTATGACCTAGTAATATGACATTCTGATCATTTTGATTAATTATGCACCAATTTCTAAAGAATTGCACTAAACTTGGTTAGTCTTGTTTAAGATCATTTGTCAAGATTGTACAAGAACAATTGATTAATTTTGTGTAAGCAAATAAACATAGAATTAATCAGAAGTAATAAGTAACTAGAAACTAGAATCAGCAAAGAACAAGAGATACAAGAAACAACGAAAACTTGTATTAAACTCTTCCAAAAGGAAATACAATTGAAGAAATCTCTCTTTCTTCCACACCTCTCAGATGTACAAATCTATTTCCCTCAAGAGTTCTCTCTCAAAATTACAAACACAATTTAGCTACTTGAATTGACTTCTACATCATACAAGCTATGAAGATCTATCCCTATTATATAGAATTAGGGATCATGAGCTATGCATTCTCCACCATTAGATATACCTCCTAATCAAAGGTTCAAATCAGTCCTGCCAAAAATAGAAACATGGACTTAATACCAACGGTTCAACTTATCATGCAAGCAATCCATTCATCCCACAAAAATAGAATTTTGGAATGCACAGGGGACCGACGTCAGTCCCTGTTTGCCTGCATATGACCGACGTCAGTTGATCCATAACCGACGCTGACAGCTCCCAGTCGACACATGATCGACATCGGTCGACCCTGATCGACGTCAGTGACTATGTAACTCCAGAAACCTTGTAATTTGCTCATTCGATGAAGCTTTTAGCTTCATAACTTAACAATCTCCCACTTGGAGATAAACAACTGCACCTGTACTTGTACAGCAAGATCTTCTAGCTTCTCCATCTTTAAGCTCAATCTTGAAGACCAAAAAAAGTTGAATGAAGATTCAAATTCTCCTTTATTACCAGCTTTGTTAACATATCAGTAGGGTTCTTATCTATATGGATGTTTTCCAGCTTCAACTCACCATCCTCCAATACCTATCTAATGAAGTGGTACCTACGTTGTATACGTTTGGTTCTTGAATGAAAGGCTGAATTCTTTGCCAAATGAATTGCACTTTGACTATCACTATATAATCTACAACTCTCTTGCTCCTTTCCCAACTCTTTCATGAACTGTGTCATCCATATCATCTCCTTGCTAGCCTCTATGACTGCAATGTATTCTGCCTGTATAGTAGACAAGGCAACAACCTTCTACAACTTTGAAATCCAACCAACTACCATTCCACCAACAGTGAAAACATATCCTGTGGTACTTCTCCTGCCATCTAAGTCACTTGCCATATCCACATCTACATATCCATGTAGAGAAGTATTTGACCCTCCATAACACAAATGCCTACTACTGGTCCCTCTCAGATATCTGAGAATCTACTGAACTGCTTTCCAATGCTCCTTCCCTGGATTGGCCATAAACTTACTGACAACTCCCACTGCTTGGGCAATATCAGGTCTAGTACATACCATTGCATACATTAAGCTCCCTACTGTGGAAGCATATGGAACTCTACTCATGTACTCTACCTCATCATGTGATTTAGGACACTGTTCTTTGCTCAACTTAAAGTGTCCAGCCATAGGTGTGCCTACCAGTTTTGCATCCTACATATTGAACCTCTCCAACACCTTGTTCACATAATCCTCTTGAGACAAAATCAACCTGTGATTTTTCTTGTCTCTCTTAATACTCATGCCAAGGATTTTATTTATTGCTCCCAAATCCTTCATGGAAAATGTGTGAGCTAATTTTACTTTAAGCTCAGAAATATCCTACATGTGTGAACCTGCAACAAGCATATCATCTACATACAGCAATAGGATAATATATCTACCATTATCCAATCTCTTAAAATAAACACAATGATCAGATTGACATCTACTAAAACCATGCTTAGTCATAAACCTGTCAAACCTCAAATACCATTGTCTTGGAGCTTGCTTAAGACCATATAAGCTTTTCTTCAACCTACACACAAGCTTCTCCTTACCCTTGACCTCAAAACCCTCCGACTGCTCCATATATATTTCTTCATCCAAATCTCCATGAAGAAACATTGTCTTAACATCAAGATGCTCAAGATGCAAATCCTCAATAGCAACTAAAGACAATACAATCCGAATAGTAGTCATTTTTATAACAGGAGAAAAAATTTCACCAAAATCAATACCTGGTTTCTATGCAAATCCCTTTACTACCAACCTGGCCTTATGTCTCATTTGTCCATTCTCACCTTCCTTTAACCTATAAACCCATTTGTTTTTTAGTGCTCTCTTCCTAGCTAGCAACTCAACCAAATCACATGTTTGGTTCTCTTTCAAGGAATCAATCTCCTGATTCATGCCAAGCTCCCACTGTTTCTGGGTTTCTACCTGCATTGCTTCATCAAAACTCTCTGGTTCTCCACTATCAATGAGTAATAAGTAGAATAATGAAGGAGAATATCAAATTGAAGGTTTACTTACCCTTTCTGACCTCCTTATGGGCATTTGAGACTCATCCACTGCTTGCTGTCTGCCCAAATTCTCTATCAGTGACCGATCTCAATCATCTCCAGGCCTATACCTGACTGACGTCGATTCCACCCGACCGATGTCGGTTCCTAACTGACTGACATTGGTTACTATCTGACCTATCTGACTGATGTCGGTTCCTTCTTGATCGACGTCAGTGTCTGTGTTTTTTTGGAAGTGATTTCTTGTGAGCTCATTTTGGATCACAATCTCATCCAAATCTCCATTGCCCTGCTTAGAATTCTTCAGCTTCTTGAGCTGATCGCTGTACATCACCTTCTCATTAAAAACAACATCACAACTTCTAATAATTTTTTTAGTTCCTAGATTCCACAACCAAAATCCAAAATCTCCAGAGCCATAACCAATAAAAGTGCACCTCATAGATTTAGCATCTAGCGTCTTTCTATTTTCTTTATCAACATGCACAAAAGCTTTAGAACCAAAAACTATGAGAAATGAAAGATCTACCTTTTTACCTATCCAAGCCTCTTCTAGAATTCCACCATCTAGAGCAGTAGGGGGTCCTCTGTTAATCAGGTAAACTGTAGTGTCTATAGCTTCTACCCATAACTTTAAGGGCAAACCAACATGCAACCTCATACTCCATGCATGCTCCAATATTGTTTTGTTCATCCTTTCAGCAACTCCATTTTGCTAAGGTGTCTTTGGAACCATCCTTTCCCTATGTATTCCATACATAGAATAGTAACTTCTGAACTTATTATTGTAGTACTCACCACCATTGTCAGATCTAAGGCACTTTAATCTCAAACCTATTTCATTCTCAACCAAAGCTTTTCAATTCCTAAATGTGTCAAAAACATCAGATTTCTTCTTTATGCAATAAACCCATACCTTTCATGTAGCATCATCAATGAAAGTAACATAATACTGTGATCCTCCAATAAAAGCTACCTAAGTTGGTCCCCACACGTCTGTGTGAACAAGCTCCAACTTGTGCTTCCTCTTTGTTGACCCAGTCTTGAGAAATCTCACTCTTTTCTGTTTTCCAAAAACACAATGCTCATAGAAATCTAGATCTATGCTTTTCAAATCTGAAAGCTTACCTTTTGACTTAAGAACCTTCATTCCCTTCTCACTCATGTGGCCAAGCCTGCAGTGCCATAACTTTGCATCTACATCTGAAGTAGATAGAATAGAAGGAGAATAATCAGTAATACAATTACATAAATAGAGAGTAGCTACTCTCTTACCTCTAGCTAATACAAGTGCTCCCTTGGTAACTTTCCAAGATTTAGCTGTGAGAGTTATTGTGCAACTCTCATCCCCCAACTTTTTTGTAGAAATCAGATTCCTCTTCAGGAAGGGTACATGCATGACATCTTTCAACACCCATGTGTTGCCATTCTACAATTTCAGCTACACTTTTCCTTTGCCAACAATTTTACAAGGCTCATCATCCCCTAAATAAACTTTTCCAAAATCTCCCTGGACATAATCATTGAAAAATTCTCTATTTGGGGTTGCATGGAAAGAAGCACCAGAATCTACAACCCAAGATTCTATTCTATTATCCAAAAAAAGTGCAAAGGCATCTTGTGCAACAATACCTGCAACTTTTGCTTCTTCTTTACCTTCATGCTAATTTTCTTCTTTAACCTTCAACCAGCAGTCTTTCTTTGCATGCCCTATCTTTTCACAATTCCAGTAGGTTATCTTTCTTCTATTTCTAGATTTGGATCTACTTCTCATCTTTGACTTTGACCTTGATCTCCCTTTCTTGCTTTTCTCTCTTTGCCTTCCCCTGCTTTCAATACTTAAAGCATTACCTGATGTTTTGCATGTGCTTTTCCTACGAGTTTCTTCATTCAATATTACACTAAAAACATCATCTACTTTCAAGATATTTGTAGCAGATGTAGTATTACTAACTGCCATTACCAAACTATGCCAACTTTCAAGTAAAGAGCATAAAATTAATAGAGCCTTAATTTCATCATCAAAAACTATTTTGACTGAATTTAACTGATTTACTATTGCATGGAAATCATTAAGATGACTAGATACAGATCCACCTTCTTGCATTTGCAAATTAAATAATTGCTTCATAAGATATACCTTATTTGAAGCTGAGGGCTTTTCATATAAATTTGCCAAAGTATCCATTAACTCTACCGTTGTCTTTGCCTGTGATAAGTTGGAAATCATAGAAGATGCCAGGCTCAACCTTATGGATCCCAGAGCCTTTCTATCAAGAACATTCCATTCTTCATCTTGCATATCTGTGGGCTTGCTTGAAGCTCCACCCAATGGTAAGTACAAATCTTTTTGATACAGATAATCTTCTATCTGCATCCTCCATAATTAATAATTCTTGCCGTTAAACTTCTTTATTTTCAGTTTACTTTCTTCTGCCATTGTTATACTCCCACTCAAATAGAAACCCCTGTGAGTGACCTATAATCAACACACACTAAACAAATCTGAAACCACCTATTAGTGAACCTAGCTCTGATACCACTTGTCAGGATCGTACAAGAACAATTTATTACTTTTGTGTAAGCAACTAAACATGAAATTAATTAGAAGTAATAAGTAACTAGAGACTAAAATCAGCAAAGAACAAGAGATACAAGAAATAATAAAAACTTGTATTAAACACTTCCAGAAGGAAATACAATTGAATAAATCTCTCTTTCTTCCACACCTCTCAGATGTACAGACTTCTTTCCCTCAAGAGTTCTCTCTCACAATTACAAACACAATTCTGCTACTTGAATTGACTTCTACATCATACAAGCTATGAAGATCTATCCCTATTATATAGAATTAGGGATCATGAGCTATGCATTCTCCACCATTAGATATACCTCCTAATCAAAGGTTCAAATTAGTCCTACCAAAAATAGAAACGCGAACTTAATACCAACAGTTCAACTTATCATGTAAACAATCCGTTCGTCCCACGAAAATAGAATTTTGGAACGCACAGGTGACCAACGTCGGTCCCTATTTGCCTGCATATGACCGCCATTGGCCAATCCATAACCGATGCTGGTAGCTCCCAGTCAACACATGACTGACGTCGGTCGACCCTGACTGATGTCGGCAACTGTGTAACTCCAACAACCTTGCAATTTACTCATTTGGTGAAGCTTTTAGCTCCACAACTTAACATCATTAATCCAAATTAAGAGCTTAAGTAAGAAATCCATGAAACTTATTGAATATCTCATTAATTGAGATTGATTATTGATATATACATCATCAAGTGATGTCATCTATGGGGTGGCATCTATCAAGTCATAAGTGCATAAAATATTAGATTATGACCTCCCATGCCTCATTAATTCCCCTTCTCAAATCATTATGAGGACATTTATTGATTTTAGCCTCCAAATTTGATTGGATTTTTGGCCACACATATTGATCTCAAGATGGACAGTCACAATTCATTTTGATCAATCCCAAAATTTTATAAATAGAGAGGCCATGAACATCAGTTTTAAGCTTGATTTATGTAATGTTATAATGTTGAATTATCTTTACAACCCTTTGTATTGATCATTGTTTTTCATTAGAAAGCTTCATTTGATAGCCTAAATTTGAGATTTCATCTACTTTGAGCCTAGGTTATGCAAATAATTCTTGAGGCATTGGAAGAGCTACCACCATTGTTGACAAAGATAAGAAATCTTGATCAACGGAGAACATGTTTTTAAGCCATTCTTGGATGATGAAATCGATTTGGGAAGGTAATTAGTATTTCTTTATTTTAATTTGTTCTTCATTATCATTTACAATTCTTGCATGAATAAATGGCTTAAATCATTTATCTCTCTATGTATTTTTCTTCGGTTTCTTAAACTAATGATTGACTAATCATTTTATATAATCCACTCTACATTTTGGCATGCCCGATGGGATTGCACCCCATGAATTTAATCAAAGGACTCTCACAAGTGACCTACCAACTCTTTTCATGTAGAATCTAGGAGTATGGGAGTAAAGGGAGTTAAATTTTAATCAAAATCACATTTTCTAGAAATCATGGTTTTATCTTCTAGACTACAATCCTATAACTAACACAGTCATGGGATTGTCATTTGGAGTCACAATATTGCATTTAAATTGGTTTTTGGACTAACTTAGGCTCTGTCTATATTTTTTTTGTTTCTTTTCATGACTGTTTGACAATACTACTACTCGAAAGTAGTGATATTGTAATCTTGCTACTCATAAGTAGTGATATTGTAATACCATAACTTTTTAGTCCTAGAATTATCTAACCAAATCATGGGTTGCCTGACTGAGTCATGGTATTATCAGTAAACCATTAGTGGTTAAACAATACTACAACTCTAGTAATCATGGCATTGTACTATGAATCATAGGATTACCAACTAGAGTAGTGAGATTGTGACCCCAACTCACAAGATTACCAACCTGAGTAGCAGGATTTTGAGCTTGAATGGTAAGATTGTGACCCCAAATAGTGATATTATGTTACCTATTAATATAACTAGAATAGTGATATTTCATGTTTGACTCACATTTTCTTAGCCTCATGGGATTGCTCTGTAGAGTAGTGGGATTGCATTGTGTGAACCTGAGACTTCATTTTCCCAACTTAATTATTTCAAACTTAAAATAGCTTCAAGGCTAAACAACATACTAACCTTTTCATTGTAGGACAAAGCCAAATATTTTATAAATCATGCTTTTTATACCTCTTATAGATTGTTTAAAAAAAATTAAAAAAAAATGGTGTGTATGAAAACCTTTAGCAATTTCTTGATCAAGTTTTGTGATTTTCATTCAAAGTTCACAATCTAAGGTAAAAGGCCAAAAAGAACATCACCAAACTTTGGTTTTAGTGATTAAAATTGAACTCATTTATCCAAGTTTTGTATTCAATAGCTTCTTAAATTATTTTTTGATTGGAAAAAAGAGGGACATTGTGTGTATGCTCTTCCATCAATCCCCTTTAGGTAAATTTTGGAATTAAAAGTGTCATCCTTATTGCAAGCTATGCCTAGTCCAAGGCATAGAAAGAATGCCATTTAAAGTACTCCCTAAAAACTTGAAATAGTATTGGGTGATCTTGAAGTGGCCATAAATTATTTCTATTATGTCTTTTATTTTATGCAAACTTGACTTGTGAGGTGGATTTCATCACCTCACATGAGTTCTATAGGGTTCAAGCACTGGGATGTATCTGCACTTTAGACATCACACTACACTAAGTGAGTGATGGATGTAATGGTTGAAAAAATGGCAAGACCTTTTTACAATAATCTAAGTGCCATAAAAACCCAATTAAAGTGCACTTATTTTGCATCATTTGGTGTGAAAGTCATTGTGCAATTGATCCATCTAGAAATGTTCAAAAACTGGTAGTTTTTAGATAAATCCCCACTTGCTATGAAAGTATTATTGGTGAAAGGTGCACCTCAAGGTCCATGTCATTATTTTGTCATTTGAGAGAAGTTGGGGGGGGGGGGGGGGAGAGCGGCAGGGGCACGGGGTGTAAAAACTCTACTATATAATGCACATTTACTTTTGTATGAACATTTAAAAATCCTTTCAAATGATGTATATAGATGGAGTCCAAAAATATCAAGTAACCTTGACAGTTTAGACTTAAGATGATTGTTTTTATCTTTGTCATTAGCTTATGTGGTCTTGATTTGTGTCTAAAATTACTTGTTAACTTAACAAACCTAACCAAAACACATTTTTCTCAAATTTATTGAGCAAGGGAGGTGTTATGTTGTCCAATTGGAAATTTTATCTTTTCCTTGTTTAAATTATGATAAAAAACTTTGTGTCATATCATCCACTTTGGCGTAGTTATGCTACCCATTTGAGTCTAGATAATTTACCTAATTTGTTTAAGTACCTTATTTAGAATTAAAATTCAAAATTGAACCTTTATAAGTTCTAAGTGTTGGCATGTTAAACTGGGTTCACCATTTGCACACTAAACCTGTTTTAACTTGGGTTCAATTTTTTGGTTGGATTGAGGGTCATTTATTAAACTCAAAGTCACTTTATCATCTTTGTGGACTCAATTCATCTTGTGTATCTCTTACACTTTGAGTCCTCTAACATATTTTTATCCTACTAGAACCATGTGGTGACATTGTGCTACCCATTTGGTCCTAGCTTTATACTTAGTGATTCGTGCATGTTTTCATATCTTGAGTTTCTTAGTTCATATTATCTTCTTCATAATATGGAGATATTTCTTCTAATTTTCTAGGGTCAACTCATTAAATTTGAAACTAGATTTTATGGTATAGGTGTATCACAAAGATCTAAACTTTGGTGTACTAGTTTTCACCTTAGATATTTGAGTTACCTTACCCTCTTCCAATCTATACAATTTTAACTTTACCAAAATTTGAGTAAATTCATGAACCAAATATTTTAATTATGTGTGGTTCCAAGCCACCCTATTTTATAGTCTCTTTGGTACTTAGTCATTTGTTTGAAAAGAACCAAAATATATCTTGTTTAAACATTTTCAAAACATTGATCTAAATGTAGTCAAACGTGGAGAACAACTCTTTTTACACATGACTCAAAGGTTCACTCATAGTGGGACCTCTTATGGCCTTAGCTATGAGGATGAGAAATATTATGATGGTCAAAACAACCCCATTTTTTTTATGACATCCCCACAATAGTAGGATCTGAAGATGACTACGATGAATATCAACCCTAAGAATATCAAGACAAAGCACTTCTTAGGTTGATATAATCAGGTGCTAGACTACCTTCAGACTTTCCTATAGAATAATTGCATACCTTATTTAGAGAAGGAGAAAAATGATGGTAAGAATAAGCTTTTGCATAGCTGGACATACCTCCTTCTTCTAACAATGGATCAAAAATACAAACAGAGTCAAAACCCATAAATCCATATCTTCTAGATAAGATCAAGATAATAAGTCAATAATATGCAAATTAGCTTGTTTAGACTTAACTGAATCATTAGTTTCCACTTCAATTCATAATGATGATTTGAAAGAATAGGGAAATATGATTGAGAGTATGAAACAAACATTTTATGAGAACATAACCATAGTGGATCAAGGTAACCTAAATGAACAATTAAATTCACAAGAGATATTACAAAGTGTTCCATTTGACATGAAACATACATTATTCAATCATCAAGAACCTCTTCTTACTTAAAAAAATCAAAGATCCAAACATTCAATCCAAATTGAGGAAATCCTTCAAGGCAATTTGGCTAGTTCATTTCAACCAACACATAAATTGGTCAATAATCATAAAACTTCCCAAAATTAACAAGGTACTAAACAGTAGAATTTAGGGAATGTTTTACAATCCAAGAATCAATGACTTATTTTCTTGACTTTAGGAGTGAATCAAAACCAAGTCATGGATTGAAAGGTTTACACTCCCTATAGATCCACACAAAATCAAGGGGCACATTCCACCCCAACAACAACAAAATCAGGGGCACATTCCCCCCCAACAACAACAAATTAGGGGTACATTCCACCCCAATAACAATGAAACTAGGGGCATATGCCACCCCAACAACATATTATCTAGACCAAAAATACACCAAAAATACAAGAGTGGAATTCAATGAAGGAGATTACTCAATGATTGGAGATGAATAATAGAGTCAAAAAGTACAAATTTGATGAGATATGTCAATATCCATTTGATTTATCTATTCTCCAAAACCCCTTTCCACCTCATTTTGAGGCACCCAAATTTGAAAATTACAAAGGAAAGGTAGATCCACATGATCACATACATGCATTCTTTGTCTTATGTCAAGATTTTGCTTATAGTAGTGAATACTTATTATGACTATTTCCATGAATCTTAGCGAGACAGGCTCTCGATTGGCTACTTAAACTAGCCAAGGGATCAATTTTAGATTGGAATGACTTATCAAAAAAAATTATCAACCATTTATCATATAACATAGAACACAAATTGACCATTATTGACTTTTGAAAAGCCAAACAATGTGATGGTGAAAGTTTTGTTGCATATTTGTAAAGGTGGAGAGAATTGGCAAGTTATTTTTAGCATAATTTCCTAGACAAATAGTTGGCCGATATATTTTCATAAAACTTGCATCTTGAATTCACACATAATATATGATTATCTTGTTCTAACTCATTTATATAAATTATTGTTAAAGAAATATAGATTGAGAAGGATATTATTACAAAGTTCCTTGTCATGATTTTTTCACAAGGTCAAGCATCTAATTAGACTCAATCACCAACTCAAATGGTTGCATATGATAAGCCTAAGGGCTTTAACAAAAATAAGAACATGGTTGTAAATGGGGTGACTAAAATAAGACACATACAAAAAGCATAGGCTTTGACTCCATTAAATTTACAAATAGCTCCCCTAAATCCACCACCTACTTTGCAAAGATAGCCTCCACAAAGGACATTTCATAATAATTTTAGAATCTGTAACAAGTTAGGAGAGCTAGTGAAAATAGTGCTACAAAAGATCATCATTACTAATTTGATTTTATCATCAGTACTAAGGTCATTTTCTCAAGATAAACCAAAACCAAATTGGTACAAATAAAATGAATGGTGTAACTTCCATCATGTTATTTTTCATGGTGCATATTGTTGCATCCAATTATGACACATTATTGAAAGTGGTGAACTAGAAATTAAGTTGGACCTTAATTAGGACACAATTTAGGATATGGAAATCTATAAGGACCCCTCTCTTTGACATAATCCAATACCACTAAGAAATAATCAAAACTAAGGTTAGAATCAAGGATAGAGGCAGAATCAGAATCAACATCAAGGTCAGAATTATAATGAGCATAATCAGGATCATAATGCCCATACTAATAATGTGGCTTATAACAACATGTCATATGACTATAAAAATACTATGGGGCACATTTTTTATACCCATATTACCACTATTACTATGAAACCATGTGGACAATCATTATAGGGTCAACACCCTCTCCCCTAGTAATATCATGTCAAGTTCACATAATCATATTACAACTCCATTTTCATGGGTTACTAATTTTAAATAGGAGCACCCTTCTTCTAATTATAAAGTCTCCTCATCAACTCAAAACTATAGCAATATATTTAGATTCTCGTGAGTCACCATCTAAATCCTTTTTCCTTCCTCTTCTAATTATATTGACTCCTTACCACCTCTAGGTTCTGTAGTCATAATTAAATGCCCATGAGTCACTATCTAGGGCCCTTTGCTGACTTATTTCATGACACCCAATGAGAAAATTATGCTATTGGTCCCAAATATAAATAATATACCAATAAAATCTAAACTAACTCAATCCACAATTGAAAAGTCTTATAGTTTAGTGGACCAATTAAACAAAATCCTTGCACATATTTCCATATTGTAACTCTTATAGACATTTGATGTCCATCAAACTATTATGAATAACCTTTTGAAATAATCCACTGTGCCTAATGATATAAACCCTGATTAGTTATAAAACATAGTTGGACATGTGTCTTCATTTTGACAATCACATTTAACCAAAATGACATGTCCACTCTGAACCCCAACCACAATAACCCACTATACATTGAGATAGTCATTATAGATCATAAGATCATGTGGGTTCTTATAGATAATTATTTAAGGTTGAATATCATATCTATTAAATTGGTATGATTATTGGGCTACATGGATAAGGACATTCATCTAAAAATGATTACAATCAAGGCTTACAATAACATCGAGAGGGAGTCTTCAGGAAAAATTTGGTTGACGGTTATGGTTGGGTCTATTTCTCATCACACATTATTCAATATTGTGGACATTAAACTTAATTATAACATAATTCTTGGTCATCCTGAATCCATGAGGTACAATTAGTTCCATCCACTCTTCACTAGTGCCTTATGTTTCCCCACGATGGGATTGAGGTTACTATTCTTGTTGATCAGCAACCATATCAATATTACAAACATCTTGAAGCTAAGTTTTGTAATTATAACTATTTCCTAGGTTCTAAATTCATTGTGAATAAAAATAAATCCATAATTTACCATCCATATTCATCCAATTATATTGACCCTAATAATCTAGCTTCCACTTCGATCGATCCATTTCCTCCAGTTCTTGCAAAATAAGTTATTATTGAAGACGTGGGAATTTATATATATCATCTAAAGGATGCCTTCCATGTTGTAAAGTTTCCTACATTCCCTAAATCATTTGGTAAACCTAAACCTTCCAAGAATCCTAACAAACCCAACCATATTTGGCAACTAAAGAAGAAATAACCAAAACCACCTGTGGTTTTTGTACCTACAATCATACCAAAGAAAGATTGAGAGGATTTTATCAAGGGAGATTGGTTATGTTCTAAAGACCTTGTTGAATTCTTATAGAACCCAAAATATCCTATCCCTAAGTGTATAATGGATCATCTTGACTATACAGAGAAAGGCCTTGGCTCATAAGCACAAGGAATTTTAGTTACCTTATCAGCTGGATTTATCAATTAGAATCATGGTCTCAGATTTATACCATCAAAGGGTGACCTCATAACTTTTGATAGTGACTCTTCCAAACTGCCTAGTGATAAAACTCCTAGCAGTGACATAGCATCTTATTATAACCTTTTTGATGAGCTTGCTGACTTAGATTTATTTGATTCCAATGCCACATTAACCATAATGCCTACTGGAGCTTCCCGTCCTAAAGCATGAACCCATCCTAGTGGTGCTTCCCTTCCTAAAGAAAGACATTATATCTTTACCATTATATCTTATTTTCCTAAAGCAAACCCTCATTGTTCCCTAATCTTTTGCCATCCTAAACTCATAGATTGGGACTAGCAAAATTTGTTCATATGCCAAAATGAGTTTCAAAATGAAGAATCAATTATAGAATACATGGGCCTAAAATATCGATTGCCCATTAGCAATCATAGATAGGGATTTGATTTTTCATTGGATCCTTATGCCTACTTTGAAGAGTAAGTAAACTTTCTTTTTCATAATAAAGAACAAACATCAATATCTTCAGGTGAAAACCTCTTTGAGGCACTCATCAATCAGGGAAAATGTAAAGATAAAGACAAGCCTTCAAGTGAAAACCTATTTTAGTCACTCCTAGGTGGGAAAGTTTATTCATCCCTTTAGGATGTAGAAGTTCCATCTACCCCTAGTTCCATTAGCAATACAAGCATCTCTTTAGAATAAAAACAACTATTTGAGCATCTTGTTATTGAGTTTCTAGAGGTTTTTTCTACTTAGCCTTTACCTGAGATGGTAGATTTTGATTCATACTATCTATACTTATGGGAGAAACAATAAGATGAAGTAGTGGAAGAAGATGATCATGTTCATACCTTACCTTACCTATACTTCTAGAAGATGGGTCCACAATCTTTGTGGAAAAAATGACATAAGTAAATTTGGGAACGTATGAAGATCTTAAAATTATTTATCTTAGAGCTTCCCTTACTGAAGCATAATTTGAAAATATTATATCTATTCTTAAGGATTATATAGACATATTTTCATGGGCATACTCCAACATGTCAATCTTAGACCCTGATTTGGGTTGTGCATCACCTTGTTGTCCATCCTAATGCCAAACCAGTCAAGCAAAAATAGTGGAAGATGCATCTATGCATCACCCTATTAGTTAAGGCTAAACTAGAAAAGTTGTTAGCAGCTGATTTTATTAGACCATTAGATTACTTTTAATGGATTAATAATATAGTCCCACTAAATAAGAAGACCCTAGGCATACGTATTTGTACTAATTTTTGAGATATAAATAATCCTACCCCAAAGATGATTTTCCTCTACCCAACATCAACATGATCATTGACTCAACTGTTGGGTATGAGATGTTGTCCTTAATGGATATATTTTATAGGTAAAATGAAATCAAGATAGCCCCTAAAGACCAACACAAGACTATGTTCACCACTCTATGGGGGACATTTTGTTACCAAGTCATTCCATTTGGATTAGAGAATGTTTGAGTAACATATCAATGTGCAATGATTGTCTTGTTCCATGACATGATGCATGACTTTATAGAAGACTATGTTGATGATATACTAGCAAAATCATGAACAAGAGTGAGACATCCTAACGTTTTATGAAGAATATTTGAGATGCTTCATGAATATAAAGTCTACTTAAATCCTAAGAAATGTGTCTTTGAAGTCACATCAAATAAATTACTAGGGCTCATCATATCATAATGAGGGATTAAAGTTGACCTTGAAAAAGTCAACACTATTGTTAAAATGCCACCACCAAACAATCTTAAATAGTTACGAAGCCTGCAAGGAAAGATTCAGTCTATATGCAGTTTCGTTTCTTAATTGGTAGATAAATACCACCCATTTACCCATATTTTGAAGAAATGGGTAACATTTCAATGGGATGAAGATTATCAAATAGCATTTTCAAAGCTTAAGACATACTTGGCCAGTCCACCAGTCTTAAGACCACCAACACAAGGAAAGCCACTGCTTCTTTAAATATCAACCACAAAACATGCATCGGGGCCACTTTTGGCCCAACATGATGATCATGGTAAGGAAGAAGTTGTTTATTATTTAAGTTGAAAATTGGTGATTTATGAGAATAATTATATGCCTATTGAGAAGGCATGTTTAGCTATGGTGTTTTCTACCCAAAGATTGTGACATTATATGCTAAACAATAAAATAATTATCATCATCAAAGTGGACCCCCTCAAGTTCCTCTTATCTAAAGTGGTTGTTCAAGCATGCATAGATAAATGGGTTATGATCCTAAGTGTTAAGTTGTGGAGCTAAAAGCTTCACCGGATGAGCAAATACAAGGTTGTTGTATTTACACAGTCACCGACATCGGTCATGGATCAACTGAAGGCTGCCAACGTTGGTTATGGATTGGCTGACGTTGGTCATATGCAGACTGACAGGTATCGACGTCGATCACCTGTGTGTTTCAGAAGTCTATTTTTAGGGGATGAATAGAATGTTTGCATGATAAGATTAACTGTTAGTTATAAGTCCACGTTTCTATTTTTGGCAGGACTGATTTGAACCTTTGATTAGGAGGTATATCTGATGGTTGAGAATGCATAGCTCATGTTCCCTAATTCTATATAATAGGGATAGATATTCATATCTTGTAGACATGTAAGAGGGAAATTGTAATCAATTCAAGTAGTTGAATTGTGTTTGTAATTGTGAAAGAGAACTCTTGAGGGAAAGAGATCTGTACATCTGAGAGGTGTGGAAGAAAAAGATATTTATTCAATTGTATTTTCTTCTGGAAGAGTTTAATACAAGTTTTCATTGTTTCTTGTATCTCATGTTCTTTGTTGATTCTAATTTCTAGTTGCTTATTATTCTGGTTTAATTCTGTGTTTAGTTGCTTACACAACAGTAATCAATTGTTCTTGTTAAGATCCTAACAAGTGGTATCAGAGCTTGGGTTCACTAACAGGTGGTTTCAAATTTGTTTAGTGTGTGTTGATTATAGGTCACTCACAGGGGTTTCTGTTTGAGTGGGAGTATAGCAATGGCAGAAGAAAGTAAACTAAGAATGGAGAAGTTTAACGGTAAGAATTATCAATTATGGAGGATGCAGATAGAAGATTATATGTATCAGAAAGATCTATACTTACCATTGGGTGGGGTTTCAAGAAAACCCATAGATATGCAAGATGAAGAATGGAATGTTCTAGATAGAAAGGCTCTGGGATCCATAAGGTTGAGCCTGGCATCTTCTGTGATTTCCAACTTGTCACAAGCAAAGACAATGGTAGATTTAATGGATACTTTAGCAAATTTGTATGAAAATCCTTTAGCTTCAAATAAGGTATATCTTATGAAGCAATTATTTAATTTACAAATGCAGGAAGGTGGATCTGTATCTAGTCATCTTAATGATTTCCATGTAATAGTAAATCAGTTAAATTCAGTCAAAATAGTTTTTGATGATGAAATTAAGGCTCTTTTAATATTATGCTCTTTACCTGAAAGTTGGCATAGCTTGGTAATGGTAGTTAGTAATACTGCATCTGCTACAAATATCTTGAATGTAGATGATGTTGTTAGTGTAATCTTGAATGAAGAAACTCACAGGAAAAGCATAGGGGAAACATTAGGGAATGCTTTAAGTATTGAAAGCAAGGGAAGGCAAAGAGAGAAGGGCAAGCAAGGGAGATCAAGGTCTAAGTCAAAGATGAGAAGTAGATCTAAATCCATAAATGGAAGAAAGATAACCTGCTGGAATTTTGGAAAGAAAGGGCATGCAAAGAAAGACTACTAGTTGAAGGTTAAAGAAGAAAATTAGCATGAAGGCAATGAAGAAGCAAAAGTTGTAGGTATTGTTGCACAAGATGATTTTACACTTTCTTTGGATACTAGAATTGAATCTTGGGTTGCAGATTCTGGTGCCTCTTTCCATGCAACCCCAAATAGAGAATTTTTCAATGATTATGTCTAGGGAGATTTTGGAAAAGTTTATTTAGGGGATGATGAGCCTTGTAAAATTGTTGGCAAAGGAAAAGTGCAGCTGAAATTGTAGAATGGCAAAACATGGGTGTTGAAGGATGTCATGCATGTACCCATCCTGAAGAGGAATCTAATTTCTATAGGAAAGTTGGGGGATGAGGGTTGCACAGTAACTCTCACAGCTGAATCTTGGAAGGTTACCAAGGGTGCACTTGTATTAGATAGAGCTAAGAGAGTAGGTACTCTCTATTTATGTAATTATATTACTGATTATTCTCCTTTTGTATTATCTACTTCAGATGTAGATGCAAAGTTGTGGCACTAGAGGCTTGGCCACATGAGTGAGAAGGGAATGAAAGTTCTTAATTCAAAAGGTAAGCTTTCAGATTTGAAAAGCATAGATCTAGATTTCTGTGAGCATTGTATTTTTGGAAAATAGAAGAGAGTGAGATTTCTCAAGACTGGGTCAACAAAGAGGAAGCACAAGTTGGAGCTTGTTCACACAAACGTGTGGGGACCAGCTCAGGTAGCTTCTATTGGAGGATCATAGTATTATGTTACTTTCATTGATGATGCTACAAGAAAGGTATGGGTTTATTGCATAAGGAAGAAATCTGATGTTTTTGACACTTTTAAGAAATGGAAAGTTTTGGTTGAGAATGAAACAAGTTTGAGATTAAAGTGACTTAGATCTGACAATGGTGGTGAGTTCTGCAGTAATAAGTTCAATAGTTACTATTTTATGAGTGGAATACATAGGGAAAGGATGGTTCCAAGGACACCTCAACAAAATGGAGTTTCTAAAAGGATGAATAGAACAATATTAGAGCGTGCACAGAGTATGAGGTTGCATGTTGGTTTGCCCTTACAGTTTTGGGCAGAAGCTATAGATACTATGGTTTAACTAATTAACACAGGACCCTCTACTGCTTTGGATGGTGGAATTCCAAAAGAGGCTTAGATAGGTAAAAAGGTAGATCTTTCATTTCTCAGAGTTTTTGGTTCTAAAGCTTTTATGCACGTTGATAAGGAAAATAGAAAGAAGCTGGATGCTAAGTCTATGAGGTGCACTTTTATTGGTTATGGCTTTGGAGATTTTGGATTTTGGTTGTGAAATCTAGGAACTAACAAAATTATTAGAAGTCGTGATGTTTTTTTAGTGAGAAGGTGATGTACAGTGATCAGCTCAAGAAGCTGAAGAATTTTGAGCAGGGCAATGTTGAATTGGATGAGGTGATGATCCAAAATGAGCTCGCGAAAAAGAATTTTCACACTCAGAAAAACACAGACACCGACATCGGTCAGGAAGGAACCAACGTCAATCATACAGGAACCAACATCGGTCAGACAGTGACTGATGTCAATCAAGAAGGAATTGATGTCGGTTGGGAGGAATCGATGTCGATCAAGTACAGACCTGGAGATGACCGAGATCGGTCACTAATAGAGAATTTGGGTAGACAACAAGTAATGAATGAGTCTCAAACACTGAAGAGGAGGTTAGAAAGGTTAAGTAAACCTCTAATTCATTATTTCCCTTCATTATTCTAATTATTTCTCACTGATAGTGGAGAACTAGAGAGTTTTGATGAAGCAATGCAGGTAGAAACCTAAAAACAATGGGAGGTTGGCATGAAAGAGGAAATTGATTCCTTGAAAGAGAACCAAACATGGGATTTGGTTGAGTTACCAACTAGAAAGAGAGCACTAAAAAACAAATGGGTTTACAAGTTAAAGGAAGGTGAGAATGGACAGATGAGACATAAGGCCAAGTTGGTAGTAAAGGAATTTGCACAGAAACTAGGTATTGATTTTGGTGAAATTTTCTCCTGTAGTAAAAATGACTTCTATTTAGACTGTATTGTCTTTAGTTGCTATTGAGGATTTACATCTTGAGCAGCTTGATGTTAAGACAGTGTTTCTTCATGGAGATTTGGATGAAGAAATATATATGGAGTAGTCAGAGGGTTTTGAGGTCAAGGGTAAGGAGAAGCTTGTGTGTAGGGTGAAGAAAAGCTTATATGGTCTTAAGCAAGCTCTAAGACAATGGTATTTGAGGTTTGATAGGTTTATGACTAAGCATGGCTTCAGTAGATGTCAATATGATCATTGTGTTTATTTTAAGGGATTGGATAATGGTAGATATATTATCTTGTTGCTGTATGTAGATGATATGCTGGTTACAGGTTCACACATGCAGGATATTTCTGAGCTTAAGGTAAAATTAGCTCCAACATTTGCCACGTAGGATTTGGGAGCAGCAAAGAAAATCCTTGGCATGAGTATTAAGAGAGATAGGAAAAATCACAGGGTGATTTTGTCTCAAGAGGATTATGTGAACAAGGTGTTGGAGAGGTTCAATATGCAAGATGCAAAATCAATGAGTACACATATGGCTGGACACTTCAAGTTGAGCAAAGAATATTGTCCTAATTCACATGATTAGGTAGAGTACATGAGTAATATTCCATATGCTTCCGCAGTTGGGAGCTTAATGTATGCAATGGTATGTACTAGTCCTGATATTGCCCAAGTAGTGGGAGTTGTCAGTAAGTTTATGGCCAATCCAGGAAAGGAACACTGAAAAGTAGTTCAGTGGATTCTTAGATATCTGAGAGGGACTAGCAGTAGGCATTTGTGCTATGGAGGGTCAAATACTTCTCTACATGGATATGTAGATGCAGATATGGCAGGTGACTTAGATGGTAGGAGAAGCACCATAGGATATGTTTTCACTATTGGTGGAATGACAATTAGCTGGATTTCAAAGTTGTAGAAGGTTGTTGCCTTGTCTACTACAGAGGCAGAATACATTGCAGTCACAGAGGCTATCAAGGAGATGATATGGATGACATGGTTCATGGAAGAGTTGGGAAAGGAGCAAGAGAGTTGCAGATTATATAGTGATAGTCAAAGTGCAATTCATTTGGCAAAGAATTCAGCCTTTCATTCAAGAACTAGACATATACAGCTTAGGTGCCACTTCATTAGACAGGTATTGGAGGATGGTGAGTTGAAGCTGGAAAAGATCCATACAGATAAGAACCCTGTTGATATGTTAACAAAGCCAGTAACAAAGAAGTTGAATCTTCATTCAACTTTTCTTGGTCTTCAAGATTGAGCTTGAAGATGGAGAAGCTATAAGATGTTGTTGTACAGGTATAGGTGCAGCTGTTTATCTCCAAGTGGGAGATTGTTAAGTTGTGGAGCTAAAAGCTTCACCAAATGAGTAAATGTAAGGTTGTTGTATTTACACAGTCACCGATGTCAGTCATGGATCGACTGAAGGCTGCTGACATCGGTTATGGATCAGCTGACGTTGGTCATATGCAGACTGACAGGGACTAACATCAGTCACCTGTGCGTTTTAGAAGTCTATTTTCATGGGATGAATAGAATGTTTGCATGATAGGATTAACTGTTAGTTGTAAGTTTGCATTTCTATTTTTGGTAGGACTGATTTGAACCTTTGATTAGGAGGTATATCTGATGGTTGAGAATGCATAGCTCATGATCCCTAATTCTATATAATAGGGATAGATCTTCATAGCTTGTAGACATGTAAGAGGGAAATTGTAATCAATTCAAGTAGTTGAATTGTGTTTGTAATTGTGAGAGAGAACTCTTGAGGGAAAGAGATCTGTACATCTGAGAGGTGTGGAAGAAAGAGAGATTTCTTCAATTTTATTTCCTTCTGGAAGATTTTAATACAAGTTTTCATTGTTTCTTGTATCTCATGTTCTTTGCTGATTCTGATTTCTAGTTGCTTATTATTCTGGTTTAATTCTGTGTTTAGTTGCTTACACAATAATAATCAATTGTTCTTGTTAAGATCATGACACTAAGTGAGTTTTACATTGAGTACCATAATTAAAAGGCAATCAAACACAAGTAATTGTTGACCAACTTGCAAAATCTCCCATGAGGGATACTCAACCTTTCAAGTTTAACTTTCTAGATGACTATATCATGACAATAGAATAAACATCACAGGAACCAAAATAATGGATGATCTACTTTAATGGATCCTTCACATCTCACAGATCTTGAACCAACATATTGTTGATCACATCACAAGGGGATTTTATTCCTAAAGAATTTCATATACAATTTCATTGTACAAACAATATGGCTGAGTATGAGGCTTTGATTGTAAGGCTCCACCTTACTATACAGTGGGATATTCAAAGTTTAAAATTCTATGGAGATTCATAGTTAATCATCAATCATACCACTAATCAATATCAAAAAATAGATGACAATCTTGTTCCTTACAAGTAAATTATCCATAACCTCAAAACACATTTTAAATCTGTATAATTTGACTAGGTTTTGAGAGCAAACAATAGATCCACTAACGCAATGGCGATAATTGGTTCCATGATTCAAATGGATGGTAGTGCTAAAGAGTATTAGTTCTTAATTGAAAATCTTCTTCATCCTACACATATTATAATATATTCAAAAAGGGTATGCATCATTTCTAGTCCTAATCCCCCAGGAGCTGCCATGGTACCAATATTTTATAACTATTTTCATAGTCATGTCTTCCCTGCCAACCTTTCCAACAACCAACAAAAAATATTCCTTCACCACTTGACATGTTATACCCTCCTTGGAAACATGCTTTATCATAAAGTCTATGATGGAATGCTTCTTCATTATTTATCTTTTGGAGAATCCAAACTGGCACTAAAGGAGGTTCATAAAGGAATATGTGGGGGCCACACCAATGGTGTAGTTATATTATACAAACTCCTTAGAACATGATATTATTCACCTAAAATGAATGCCAATGCTTTAAACTATGTAAATAAGTGTATTTATTGTCATTAATATGGTAACTTGATACACACACCTTTTTTACCACTGTGGCTGATCACAACACCATGGCCATTTTCAACATGGGGTCTTGAACTCATCAAGAAAATTAACCCAACATCTTAAAATGGCCATAAACACATTTTGACTTCAATTGAGTACTTCACCAAGTGGATTAAGGCCATTCTTCTCACTTATGTTACCAAGAAGTAGATAGCCAAATTCATCCATTACCATATCATATATAGATATGGCATCTTAGCGTGTGTTATATTTGATAATGATAGATACTTTGTAAACCATGATGTGAAATATCTTTGTGCAAAATTCAAGATCAAGCAAAAGAAATCAAATCCATATAACCGACAAGGCAATGGAAAATTTTAGGCATTGAACAAAACCATTGTAGCCATTTAAAATAATATTATCAATAACGTTGGTTGTAATTGGCACTTACAACTCTTTCCTACCCTTTGGGCTTATAGAACCAATCATCAAACCCCAATTGGCACCACTCCATACTCCCTTGTTTTTGGCACTGAAGCTATTATCCTAGTCAAGATTGATATACCATCATTACAAATATAGAAGATGATGAAGACTATAGAGCCTCATGATTGTAAGAACTAGAACTTCTTGATGGTAAGCATTTGGCTGCTCTATAAAACTTGTAGGCCTATCATAATAGATTATGGAGAAGCTACAACAAGTGCATTCTCCCTCATGATTTCAATATTGGTGATTTGGTTTTGAAAGAGAACCAAAATAATATGAATTTTTAACAAGAAAAGAAAGGTAACTTTTAGCCTAATTAATTTGGACCTTATGTTGTCATGGTGAACTATGGATCAGGGGCATATCAACTAGCTAAACCTAATGGTGAAGAACTTATAGAGCCCATGAACATTGTACACCTTAAGAGGTTTTACACATGAATAACTTCAAATCATAATCTACAAGACCCCTAACTTGGGGGTAACTTGTGCTAAAGTAATTTTTATACCACCATTTTATCCTACCCTAAACACATTTTATGCTACCTCAGACTGCTCTTCATTACTATGGATAGTGAAGGATTTGAATCATTGTCACTTTGAACACATTTTATCCTATCCTAGACTATTCTCTAAATAGAACCATATTCTTTATCCCACTCTAGACCATCCATGTGTTGGACCCTATTCTTTGGATCATTCTCCTTAAGAACCATATTCTTTGTTTTGTCTTAGGCATGTTGTAAGCTTGAACACTTTTTATCCCTTGACCAATTATGATCTTGATTATGTCTCATGAACATTTTGAACATCTTCAAATGATATTTCTACAAGGAAGTTCATCCAAGACAATATTTTACATCTTCTTCTACATATAAGTAAGCATAGATAATTCTTTAGAGTTAGTTCATGCCACATATTGTTCTATACTACATTTGTTGCTCTTTGTAGGCATCTATTGTCTTATCAAGATCCTCGCTCTTGATGATTTATGAGCATGGAATGTTTAAATTTTCTTAGTTATTTTATTGGAACTTCTACTCTCAAATGAGCATCTCCTTGACTAGATAGTCCCACCTTGTGCATTTTCTATCCTAAAAATACCAAAAACATTGGAAATACTTTGAAAATACAAAAAACATCAAAACATGATCCACAAAAAAAACCAAAACATTATCTCATGTTTTTGTACATTTGTACATTCTCATCCCACCATGCTATGCTCTTGCCATTTTTAAAGCACAAATTATTCCATTGAATTGCCATCTTGGAAGCATTTTATGCTACTGATCTTCTATTGAGCATTTTATCTTATCCCATGCACTTGCTATTTTACAAGATCATTATTTTTTGTCCCATTAGCTTGTTGTTTGCAAGACCATTATCTCTTGTTTATCATATCTTCCATTTCTTAAATAACATCAATCATGATGGTCTAATCATAATTTTTCTTCTATCCTATTTCCTAGGAGAACTACATTTGGCCTGAAGTTCATGTTGGAGCACGACTCCATGAAACTATGTAGGTAGCATCCACTTATCTTATACATCTGGAGTCAACTCATCCAGCCCCTTCTTTTCTTCTCTTTCCCCATTTCCTCTATCATTGTTCCTCTTTGATTAGGGAATAACTTTTGTGTCATTATTCTTTATTATGTTCTCATAGAAAGTAACACCTCTACCATGCGTGTGTGAATAATTATTTTTAGACCACACTAATATTTACACCTTACTCAGGTTTGTGTGTATTTATTTGAGTTTTCTTGGTGTTTTTTTATCTTTTTTTTTTTTTAAATTTTTTTTTCACCTCTCATTAATTTATTCTCCTTTTCTCTTTTTATTAATTCTTTTATCACCTTGGTCTTGTGTTTCGCTATATGTTTTTGCTTATCTCTTTTATGTTTCAAAACATATTGATGATTCATATGGATCTTGATTATTCATATCTTGATCTCATGTTTTCAAGTTGTTCTTGTCTTGTTTTTAAACATTTTTGTCCCTACTTAAGTCTTGATTCTTCATATCTTGATTTTAAGTTAGGTTCATTTATGTTTATCTTTTTCTTTGTTTTTACTTTTTTATTTAATGTAAATAGTTATAACTCTGGTTTTGGTCATTGTTTTACCATTATCCTTAGTTACAGGTATTCAAATTTGAACCAACTTATCATAATTGGAATATTATGTCATTCTAAATTATTCATACTTATGATGCCTAATTTATTTTGATATAGCAAGCACTTTGTGCTCAGGTTTCAATGTCTTAACGTCAATATCACTACAATGAATAGTTCTCATGAACACTATAAAATTAGGCATCTAGTTATCATGTATTTTGGCACTTGACTCTATGCTTATATGTGCATTTCTTCACATATATTATGATTCTAATTAATTCTTTTTTAGTTGTCATCATCCCTCATTCCATTCTCTCCCAACCTTGGGTGAACTACATTGGCATGGCGTTCATATTGGAACATGAGTCTATGTAACTATGTATGTAGAATCCACTTGCATAGAATATTTGAATTGAGCTTGACCATATTCAATCTTCTTTTCATCTCATTCATCACTTTGTGCATTCTCATATGTTGGGTTTTATGTGGCTTTCTAAGCCATTACACCATTGCATGTACATTTGTGCCTACTCTCTTTAACCTATCTTTTAGGTTACATCCTTGAGATATTTTTATTTCTAATTACCCACACTAGGGCACAACATTTGAATAATTCCATAATCAAATCACCTCTATAGGGGAAAATCATTATTTATTCTTTGTCAATGATCACAATTCACCCCATCAGGTCAAGATTATTTTATCATGATCACATTTGCTCTACTATGGCACTTCTTATTAACTTCTCTACAGAGACCACATTATCATTTTCCTCTAATTGTAAGGTCTCCACACTAATTCCCACAATTTCAATATTTTAGTGTTCAACTTGTCTCGAGATTGATCAATGTCATAAGCACATAGCTTGTACTCTCAAATTAGGTATGTTTAAAGTGTGTCCCTTACATATAATGGATTGTATCCTTCCCATTTACCCCATCTTGGGGCCCATTAAACCTCTAATTATATTTTGATAATTGATGGTAATCATGTGTGCAAGCATTAAATCATATGGATGTGATCTATTTCCATGGGTTAATCTCTCTCTCTCTCTCTCTCTCTCTCTCTCTCTCTCTCTCTCTCTCTCTCTCTCTCTCTCTCTCTCTCTCTCTCTCTCTCTCTCTCTCTCTTTGAGAGTCCATCCTTCTCTTTCATCCTAGTATGTCCTCTTGATGGGGGCATCTTGGGTCATTTATAATTTATTATTGACAACTCTTTTATTTTAAAACATGTTGCATCACCTAAATGTCTCACTACACCTTCTCAAATAGGGGGAAAATGTAGACATCCAATTCCTAACACCATTTGTGTTGAAATTGTCAATCTTACTCAAACTGCACTCAAATGCATATTTTAGACTAAAATCCATAAAACACACTAAATGGTTCAAGTTTTTAATTTAAAAGTGTTGATTTAGTCTAATGTATCCCTAAATGGGTTGATTCCTTTTATGGGATACCTAACTTTGATCAATTCATTTTGAGTCAAAATGATGATTTCACCTTTTGTGCTTTAGATCACTCTTTTCTTCTAATTCATATTTACACATCACATACCTTTTTTATTTTATGTTGACAACATCCTAAATGGGAATATGGTTCTAACACATATAACATTTCCTTCCAATTCTTATCCAATCAAATTAGGACCCAGTAATATGACATTTTGATCATTTTGATTAATTGTGCACCAATTTCCAAAGAATTACACTAAACTTGGTTAACCTTGTTTAAGCTAATTAATCCAAATTAAGAGCTTAAGTAATAAATCCATAGAACTTATTGAATATCTCATTACTAGAAGTTGATTATTGATATCTACATCATCAGGTGATGTCATCTATGGGGTGGCATCTATCAATTCATAAGTACATAAAATATTAGATTATGGTCTCCCATGCCTCATTAATGCCCCTTCTTCCCAAATTATTATGAGGGAATTTATTGATTTTATCCTCCAAAATTGAATATATTTTTAGTGATACATATTGATCTCAAGATGGACAGTCACAATTTATTTTGATCAATCCTAAAAATCTATAAATAGAGAGGCCATGAACATCATTTTTAAGCTTGATTTGTGTAATGTTATAATTTTGAATTATCTTTACAACCCTTTGTGTTGATCATTTTTTTCATTAACAAGCTTCATTTGATAGGCTAGATTAGATATTTCATCTACTTTGAGCCTAGGTTATGCAAAAAATTCATGAGGCATTGGAGGAGTTACCACCATTTTTGACAAAGACAAGAACTCTTGATCAAGGGAGAACATGCTTTTGAGCCACTGTTAGATGATGGAATTGATTTGGGAAGGTAAATAGTATTGATTTCTTTAAATGTATTCTTCATTATCATTTAAAATTCCCACATGAATATATGGCTTGAATCATTTAGCTCTCTATGCATTTTTCTTTGGTTTATGGGACTAATGCCTGACTAATCATTTTATGTAATCCACTCTAGATATGTAACCCTCGTTTTGATATGATGGCATTGTAATTATGGTGTAATGATGTATATGAGTGAAGAGGATATTTCAATGGTTGTATTATATTTTTTTCCCTTCATTTCTTGGACTGAATAATAAGGACTGGCTATTTCTATGTGAGCGTAGCCCATATTGGGTGAACGATGTTAAATCTATGTCTCTATTATGTTATATTTTTTGCATTTTATTTTTATCTTTAATTCATTAATATTAATTTATGTTCTATATTAATAACAAATGGTATCAAAAACTAAGGTTTATTTTGTATATAAACTCATAGGAAAAGAGTTTTGAGTGGGAGCAATGGTGGAAGAAGGCAAGTTTAAGGTCAAAAATTTTAGCAGCCAAAACTACTAGCTATGGAAGATACAAATAGAGGACTATCTATATCAAAAGGATATTTTCCTACCATTGGGAAGAATAGTAAATAATCTGGTGAATATGAAGGATGAACAATGGGAGGTTCTTAATAGAAAGGCACTAAGAATAATACAGTTTTGCCTGGTAGTGTCAGTGGCCTTCAATATTTCAAAAGAAAAGACAACATCAAATGTGATGAAGGCATTAGATAGAGTATACTAAAAACCCTTAGCCTCTAATAAGGTATTTCTTATGAATCATTTATTTAATCTAGAAATGTCAGAAGGTGGGTCTGTTGCTAATCATTTAAATGAATTTAACATGGTCATAAATCAGTTAAGGTCTACAAGAGTAAATTTTTATGATGAGGTTAGGGCTCTTTTGATTTTGTACTCATTGTCAAAAAGATAGAATGGCTTGGTCATGGTTGTGAGTAATTTTATCTATGTTTTAAACACTTTAAAGTTTGATGATGTTATACATGTTATTCTTAGCAAGGAAATGTGATGGAAAAGCACAGGTGAGACATTGGGTAATGATTTAACCATGGAGAATAGGGGAAGATAAAAGGATAGATGAAAGGGCCTAGGGAATTGTGGTAAGTCTAAGAGGGGCAGATCCAAATCCATACGAACATTGGTGTCATAGATTTGTGGGGTGAAAGGAAACTTAAAGAAAGATTGTTGGTTTCAAAAAAGAAAATAAGGAGATGGACAACAAGATAACAATGAAGAAGAAAATGTAGTAGGTGATGTGTTACAAGATGATTTAATAATTGATTTAGATAATATTAATGATTATTAGGTGTTATATTTAGGGGTTTCATTTCAAGTTACACCCCATAAGAAATATTTTTAAGACTTTGTTCAAGGTAATTTTGGATAGGTTTATTTGGGTGATGGTGAACCCTATAAAATTGTAAGAAAGAGTAAGATACAGATAAAATTAAAAAATGGAAATAAATGGTTGTTATAAGAGGTAAGGCATGTTCCTAAATTGAGAAGAAATATAATTTCAACAAGGTAGTTAGAAAGTGAGGGTTGCATAGTTACATTTATAGAAAAAGCATGGAAGGTCACTAAAGGATCAATAGTAATAGAAAAAGGAGAGAAGGTAGATATTTTATATTTATCTAATGATAATTTTGACTCTTTTATTGCTTTAGCTTCTACAAAAGTGGATACAAAATTATGGCACCATAGACATGGGCACATGAGTGAGAAGGGGATGATAGTTCTCCACTCAAATAATTTGCTGCCAGATTTGAAGAAGGTGGATTTGGAATTTTGTGAGCATTGTGTGTATGGAAAATAAAAGAGAGTCAAATTTCTCAAAGTTGGGAAGACAAAGAAGGATGAAATGTTAGAGATTATTCATATAGATGTATGGTGATTGGATCAGGTATCATCCCTTGGTGACTCTTATTATTATGTTACTTTTTTGATGATGTAACTAGAAAAACTTGGGTTTATTGCATACAAAAAAAATTTTGATGTCTTTGATACTTTTAAGAAATGGAAAGCTTTGGTTGAGAATGAGATAGGAAATAAGTTGAAGTGTGTTAGATCAGATAATGGATGTGAATACTACAGTAAGGAATTTAATAATGATTGTTCATCACATGGGATTCATAGAGAGAAGATGGTTCCAAGAACACCACAATAAAATGGCATGTTAGAAAGGATGGACAGTTCAATCATGGAGCATGCAAGGAGTATGAGATTACATGAAGGATTTCCCTTATAGTTTTATTCATATGTTGTAGATATTTTTGTTTACTTAATAAATAGAGGGCCCTTGAGTCTATTAGATGGTGGCATCCCAGAAGAATCATGAATAGGTAAAAAGGTAGATTATTCCTTCTTAAAGACTTTTGGTTGTGAAGCATTTGTCCATATTGATAAATAAAATGGAACCAAGCTTGAAGAAAAATCCAAGAAATATACTTTTATTAGATATGGATTTAATGATTTTGGTTATTGTTTATGGGATTTTGAAAATTGCAAAACCATTAGGCGTAGAGATGTGATATTTAATGAGAAGGTCATATACAAAGATTAGTTATAGGAAAAGAAATAAGAAAAGTCAAATACATAATATGTAGTACTTGATGAAATCATAGGAAATAAAATTCCAAAAGTGCTAGAAAATCAAAATGTGCAACAAATATAGCAACAAGTACCTCAAACTCCTAGAAGTGTACTTAGAAGATCTACCAGAGTAAGTAAACTCCCTAAATGATACTCTCCTTCACTTTATTATTTATTATTGACTGATGGTGGTGAGCTAGAAAGCTATGAAGAAGCAATGCAGGTAGAAACCAGAAAGAGGTGGGAGAAAGACATAAAAGAGGAGATGAAATCCTTGGTATGTAACCAAACTTGGGATTTGGTTCAGTTACTTTTAGGTAAAAGAGAATTGTAGAATACATGAATTTATAGGCTGAAGGAAGAAGATGGAGGAAAAAAGAGGTACAAGTCTAGACTTGTTGTAAATGGGTTTTCACAAAAGAAAGGTATTGATTTTGACAAAATATTTTCTCCAGTTGTAAAAATGACTTCCATAAGAACTGTTTTAAGTTTGGTGGTAGTAGAATATTTTCACCTTGAATATTTAGATGTGAATAATACTTTCCTTCATGGTGATTTGGAGGAGGAGATATATATGGATCAACCATAGGGATACAAAGTAAAAGGTACAGAGAAAATGGTGTGCAAGTTGAAGAAGAGTTTGGATGGTCTAAATCAAGCTCCAAGGTAGTGATATTTGAAATTTGGCATGTTTATGATAGAAAAAGGTTATAGTAGATGTCATTCTAACCACTATGTCTATTTTTAAATATTAGATAATGGTAGTTATATTATCTTGTTATTGTATGTAGATGACATGCTTGTTGTAGTGTCTAACATGTAGGATATAAATGATCTCAAAAGAAAATTAGCAAGTTCTTTTGCAATGAAGGATTTGGGTACTGCAAAGAAAATCCTTGGTATGAGAATAATAAGAGATAAGAAAAATATAAAATTGACATTATCTCAAGGAGAGTACATTAAGAAGGTGTTAGTCAGGTTCAATATGCAAGATGTAAAATCTATAAGTACATGTTTGGGAGGGAACTTGATATTAAGTAAGGAGTAGTGTCCTAAAACACATAAAGAAATCAATTACATGCATAAAGTTCCATATGATTCAATAGTTAGAAGTTTAATGTATATTATGGTGTGCACAAGACTAGATATTACTCATGTAGTGGGATTTTTTAGCATATTTATGAATAATATAGGAAAGGAGCATTGGGATGTAGTCAAGTGGATTCTTATGTACTTGAGAGGGACTATTGATAGACAGTTTTGATATGAAGGTTCAGATGTTACCTTACAAGGATATGTTGATGCATACATGGCTGGAGTTTTAGATGGCAAGAGGAGCACCATAGGTTATGTGTTCACTATTGGTGACATAGTGGTTAGTTGGATTTCAAAATTGTAGAAGATAATTTCTTTGTCAACTATAAAGGCAGCGTATATTACAGCTACAAAAGCTAACAAGGAGATGATATGGATGTAATGGTTCATGGAAGAGTTGACGCATAAGCAGTAAGATTATAGGTTGTATAATGATATCCAAAGTGCAATTCATTTAGCAAAGAACTCAAAATTCCACTCAAGAACCAAATATATACAAATAAAGTATCACTTCATTCATTTAGTTTTGGAGGATGGTCAACTGAAGTTGGAAAAGATTCATACAAGTCAGAATCCTATAGATATGTTAATAAAAGAAATCACAAAGGAGAAGCTAGAGAGTTGTTCAGCTTCAATAGGTCTTTAGGGATAATAAAGAAGATCATAAATAAGCCAAGTTTAAAGTTTAAATAAAATTCCAAGGAAGAGTTGTAGCAGTGGAGTTGTAATAATTAGTCTCCAAGTGGGAGATTATTGGATGGTGGAGCCTGATCTTATTTTAATGCCCAATTCCTGACAGGGGGTGTGGGGGGAGAATCCTCCCTACTAGGGTCACCATGGGGGTTTAGGGGAGTGGTGACCTATTTTGGAGCCCCCTAGTAGGTTTTGGGGACAATTCCCCCAAAGCAAAATTTAGTTAAAAATGCATTATAAAATATTTTAATTTTAGAGTAAATCTAGACTATTCACTATTAGGTTGCAAATCTAACAATAAAAATTAGGTTTGTGCATTTTTTCCCTATATGTAACCCTCCTTTTGATATTAGGGCATTTTAATTATTGTGGCATGTTGTATGTGAGTGAAGAGGATATTTCAGTGGTTATATTGCATGTTTTCCCCCTTCATTTGTTGGACTGGATAATAAGAAAGATTGGTTGTTTCTATGTGGACATAGCCCATAATGGCTGAACCATGTTAAATTTGTGTCTCTATTATGTTGTGTTTTTTGTATTTTATTTCTATATTTGATTCATTAATATTTCTTTGTGTTCTTTATTCCTAACACCTATGTGTACTACACCTATTCTAGTTATGCTAGATTTTGCCAAGACCTTCACTATTGAGAGTTATGCTTGCGGCAATAGACTTGATGTAATGTTCTAATCTAATAAGGATGCCAAATTTCATTCACCAAAAAATCCCTTTTTATCAAGAATTTAGTACTCTCTACTTATGAGAAGGAAATGATGGCCATTTTGCATGCAATATAAAAGTGGTAGCCATACCTTCTGTGGAATCATTTTTGCATCAATACTGATCACTAGAGTCTAAAATATTTCTGATAATAATGGGTCTCCACCCAATCACAATAAAAATGGGTCAGGAAACTCATGGGTTATGATTATGAAATCACTTATAATAAGGGTAAGGATAATATTTTGGTCGACGCCCTATCTCACACATTTGTAGACCAAGCTTCCTTTTCAATTATTTCCATGCCTATTCTGAATTGATTGGATGTTGTACAAAAGGGGTATGTCAATGACTCCTCATTATCTCAAATCATTCAATAATTGGATACTAACCCCTCTACCATACAATATTATTGTTAGGATGGTGCTTATCTACAATAGAAGGGTCATCTGGTTCTTCCCTAGAGCACATACCTTTAACAGACTATATTATATTAACTCTATGATTCTCTATCCATGGGGCACTCATGGTTTTTCAAAACTTATGATCGAGTATGGTAAAACTTCTTTTGGAAGGGAATGAAAAAGGCAATTCAATATATGGTGGTTAAATGTGATGCATGCTAACACAACAAGGGTGAAATAACACCCATTCTTGGGTTTCTTGAACCCTTGCCTATCCATACCAAGATTTGGATAGATATTTATATGTATTTAATTGAGGGGATCCATAAATATGTAGGGAAAATAGTGATTTTGGTTGTCATTGATTTCTTCTCTAAATATAATTATTTTTGTGCCCTCAACCATCCTTATACTGCCTCCATAGTCACACAAATTTTATTGGACTAATTTTTCCTTCTTTATGGCATTTCTTCTTCCATTGTCTTAGATCGTGATGTAACCTTCACCAGCCATTTTTGGATAAAACTATTTTGATGCACCAACACCCAATTGAAGATGAGTTATAAGTATCATCCATAAATGGATGGCTAAACTAAAATTATCAATAAATGCTCAAAAACTTTCCTTCAATACTTCACCTTAGAAAAACAACATTAGTGGGTAAAGTGGCTCCCTCAAATCAAATGGTGGTACAATACCTCTTACCACACTTCAACTAAAATGACTCCATATGAAGTAGTCTATGGTCAAGCACCACTAGTGATCCTTCCATACACCCCCAGTAGTTCACTAGTTCAAGTAGTTGACATAATTATCCAAACCCAAAATCAAATCCTTAGCAGCCTATAAGACGATATTCATATGACACAAAATATAATGAAACAATAGTTTGATCAATGCCATTCTAATTTCACTTTTCAAGTAGGTGATATGGTTTTTCTTCTCCTTTAGCCATACAAGCAATCCTCCCTAAAAATCAAAGGGTGTCATAAGCGATCTCCCAAGTTCTATGGGCCATATAACATTTTCAAGAAGATAGGGTTGGTTTTTTATAATTTGGAGCTCTCACCTTCCTAAGTTCACCTGGTAATTCATGTCTCTTGTTTGACGAAAGTTCTTGGCACAGACATCAAAGTGAAAAATATTATGCCAAAAATTGATAATGAAGGATCCATCTTTCTTGAGTCAAAGGCAATCTTAGACATGCGGGCATACCAACTTAGCTCCCATTCCATCACAAGTATTAATTTAGTGGCATAGAATGCAACCAAAGGATGCAACATGGGAACCACTATTTTAGATTTAGTACCAAATCTCACGTCTGAAGCTTTGAAGATAGCTTTTTCTAATATAGGGAGGGGATGTTAGGAACTTGTGCTAACCCTTCTCTTTACTTCATTAGTATATTAGTTGTTATAGATGCATATGCTTTGAAATTTGTCTCGTGAGCATTTTTTTATCCCACATTCATGGGAAGTAGTAGTTGTTTAGATTAGACTTAGTATATAAGTAAGTGTTGAGGCCAATGAAGGCATCCGTGAAATTATTGTATTAAGCTTGCTCAAAGGAGGTTGCCCCATTGAAGTGGCTTAGATCAATATAATCCCTTCAGTGTTTTTGTTAATTATATAAATCTATTAGTTTTTTGCATTTTCATTAAATAAATCTATTATTTCATGTATTTTCATTAATTTTATTACAAGAGGATCCTCTCATGCTAAAAATATAGAATTAATAATTAGACATGCTAGGCTATCCATCAACATCAATTTTAAGTGTTGACATGACACAATTTAGGTGTCATGTAGGTGGAAAGTTAAGGTGCACGACTATAGGGTCCTCTCCCCTATTAATTGCATTTTTATTTTTTTATAAATTTATATGGGACCAATGTTTATTAATTCATAAATGTTAATATTAACTATATTTTGTTAACTCATAAATATTAATATTCATTATATTTTATATATTTAAATGAATAGTTATTAGAAAAATATACAGTCTGCTAATATTTAAGTGTAATATTTATGCTCTACTAGAATTTTTATTGGTCATATATGGTCTAATACCACAAATACAGGCTACAACATGTCAATTTTTAGACCAACTTACAACTATAAAGTCCAAAATTAAATGTATAGACTAACAGTTGCCCCAAAGGTGAAAGTTATGATAGAAGGAGGTAAATAAGGGATTTTAAAGTGAAAGAATATAAATATGTGGTAGTATCTCACTTGAAACCCATGATCACTAGCTCTGTATCATATTTTGTGCTCCTTTAAATTTTATGTTTTTCTATTAGCAGGAATAAATAAGATGCTTATGAAGACATGCTTCAATTGTGACCTCATTTTCTACCATCACCTCCTCTCACCATCACTGATCAACTCACCTTGAAATCATTTACCACTTGCATGCTCTGAATGGCCTTGCCCTTCCCCACTAATTTACCATTGCTCAAGGTCACCATGAAATGAAACTTTTCATCCTTACACAGAGCATTTTTACATCCTATGAAAGAGCACATAACCTCATTTTCCACTATCTCTCCACCATAAATATTATATTATTGTTCCTTAATAGTTTTTTTTGCATAAAAGGCTAGATAGGGTTAGCAATCATGGGTTTTACGTTATGGAAAATTATGGGTTTATACTCTTTCACTTTACAAATGATTGCTTTACCTAAATAGAAAATTGCATCCCTTTCAATGTAAATTACAAATTTGAGGCAATTGCTTTTATATATACATACACACATACATATACACACACACACACACACACACACACACACACACACACACACACACACACACACACACACACACACACACACACACACACATATATAATACTTTTGTATATATAATGTATAATATAATTATATTATTATATATTAATTATATATAGTAGTATAATATTTTTTAGCTTGATATCAGGGTTGAGGGGTCTCTATCCCAAAAACATATATTCCTTATAAACCCAATAGGTTTGGCTTAATAATAAATATTTTTAATGCATTTGACCATCAAAAAACAACATATTACTAGAAGTTTTTAAAAAAACATATATTTCCAATTTATAGAAATATTAACAAAAAACCAAAGATAGTTACATAGAACAAAATCCAACCTTTCAATCATAAACCAATCGATAGATAATCTAGATATTAATCAAGAATGATCACTTCAACAACCTTTCCATCACTAACCACCATTTTCCCTAAATTTAGAGACTTGGATTTCTTCCTCGATCAAGAATCAAGATCTTCCTCATAAATATCCACTGAAGCTAGACAAAAAAATTCCATCTCTTATCTTGACTTAAAACCCATAGTCACCTCCACCTAATGAAACTTCAAACTTTTCTTACATTTACCCCACTCCAACTTTAACTTTACCCTTTCCTTTCCACCATGAAGACTTTGTAAATAAACCCCATGCTACTCCTTTTTTTAACCACCTAATTGCTTTCACTCTCTCTTGCATCCATCTTTAAGCCCTCCAAACTTTCAATTATAGAATTAGAAGTAGTATATCCTCAATAAGAAGCATGAAAATACCCTATGAACCTTCTTTATTTTGCTCACCTGAATAGACCCCTTTTATTTATTGGGTAAAATTAATCAAAGACAAGCATCTAGCTTCCAAAAGATGGAAAATAGACAACAAAATGAAACCCAAACCACCCTTATGTGTGAAAGGCATTGTTAGAAAGGGACCTAATGGGAGTGAGTCAATTAATGACAAAATACCCTCTGTGTGCTCCAACCAAACAAATAAATCCACCATTGATTCAATTTGGTCCCTATCCAACATCACCAAACACAAATTACTAGCAAAAAGGGATGCTAGGGCTGAATTTACTTGCCCTCTCCTGCTGATGGACAACACCTGCACGCCAGCACTTTCTCCACTACCTATTCCACTTCAACAAAGGGAATCCAAAATACATTAAATAATATCATCTTAGATATATTATTTGAAAACCCCATTTCTCTTATTTTCACTCCACCAAAAATTAATGGCTATCCTACTGATTTGATGTACTTTAGATCCATTACAGAAAACACAACTTAGCCAAAACTCTAACCTAAAAACCAACCATAGATCGCATTTCAAATAAATTCATAGCCTTCGATCATTTTGCATGAAACATCCAACATGAATCCATTTTATTCACATGCTTTCTTTCAATGAAAACATTTATGATGCTAGCATCACCCTACCGCTAACTCATCCATCAAAAACTGAAATCACTACCATCTTAAATCATAATTCAACCATTTAATATTTATTATTAACTTCTATTTTTTATTAAAAAATGTAAAAATTAAAAATCAGCCTACTAAATCCCCACACAATCACCCCATCCTTCTTTGACATTATTAATTCTAGATGACATTGGTTGATCTATACCTACATTCACCAAAAAAATAGCCACTCGATTACTTTCTCAAAATCAATGTGAGCACTTCCATTCATCAAATTGATATATCTTGGGCCAAATAATTACCAAGATATTCTCTAATTTCCAAGATTTATCCTTTTGATTTTTCAAAGCTTGAATGACTACCTATGAATCCTGTTCAATTTTTAAAGAAGAGATCCCCCATTCCAAAGTCAAATCAATACCTCTAACCAATGCATGAGCCTCTGATTCATTATTCATTCCATCAAGTAACTTCAAATACATTGCTCGTATTAAGTATCCACTACAATCCTAAATTACACAACTAACCCCTGAAGCTCCTAGATTCCCTATACAAGCACTGTCAAAGTTGAGCTTAAACCACCCTGATTATGGATGAGACCAAATTTCTTCCTTTCTAATTCTCTTATTCTTCTTATCTAAAATTAACCCTATAATGGGAGGAAGCTTAATATTTTTCCAATTCACACACATTTGCATATTTCATTTGGTCAAAAAACCTTGCTTTCATTGAATTTGAGAAGACACCACTTCTAAAATAGATAGCTCCATTTCTCTTAAAACTACATGTAGTGGACATTCTTTATTTTCAAAAATAAAAGCATTTCTTTATTTCTAGATTGTCTAGATAATAATAGCTAGTCTAAATCTCCATAAGCCATATAATGAGTGCTTTACATCTCCCACCAACTAAGAGGAAAAGCCTTGAAAAAGAGAGGGAAGCCAATCCCATACCTAATTAAATTTATTACAAAACCATATCCAACACCAATTGGCAAAGAAGAAATTGAACAAAAAATGGTCCACAGTTTCTTCCTCCATCTTACACATACAACATTTTTAAGGCCCAACAAATCCTATTTTCTTCAAATGATATTGAGTGAGCACATGATTATGAACTACCAACCATGCAAAAGCCCCTATCTTTTAGACCTTCCTTACCCTAACAAAGATGATTTTCCCATGCCAAGGAAACATCCATAGCTTTTACCATATGGTAACCAAGTCTTACTAAATAAACACTAGTTTTAGCTCAATTCCAATGAAGTTGGCCTAATTTATTATTGAGAAATATTTTCCTATTTCAAAGACTAACTACTAATGACTTAGTTTCATCATGTGACACTAGGAGATATAAAAACCTTTTCCAATTAAAAATTACTCTCAATTCATTAGAACCAAAATCTAAGTAATCTTCCACATTATATCCAAAAATATTTTCTAAAAAATATTTAATCTATGATCCTTCAAAGTTTTTTGCCAAAGGTTGATGACCATTCCAAGAATGTTGCCAAAAATCAAATTTCCTCCCATTATTAACTATCCAAGAGACATGCAGTGATTCGATCTACATTTCAACATGAAGTTCTAGACATGAGACCCTCTAGGAGAGTTAATTACTGAGACAATGCTTTTAGGGATTTCAAAATCTATATACTTAGCTCGAATAAGTATACACCATAATCTATCAAATTTAGTCGACATATTCAAGACCAATTTGGCCCTCAAGGCTAGATTCTGTAGTTGAAGATATTTTATACCAGCTCCACCTATTTGTTTCCTTATACATTTTTTTTCCCATTTCATCAATGGAATTTTTTTATTTTTTACAAAACCATGCCAGAGAAAGTCTTTCATAACCTTATTCATTATTCTAATAACTTGATCTAGGGGTCTCAAAATAGAAAAATAATAGGTAGGGAGAGCACTAAGAACAAATTTATTCAATGTGATCCTACCCGCAAGGGATAACCATTTTCCTTTCTAGGCACTTAGGTAGGCTTTAAACCTCTTTAACAATTCCCTCCATAATCCATATTTTCCTACTCCTTTAAATAAAGGAACCCCCGAATATTTAATAGGGAGTTTACCAATCTTGAATCCTAAGATTCTTCCTAAATTGATTTCTTCTTGATGTAAACAATTGATAAAATAAATTTTAGACTTACTTTCATTCACTTTTTTCATATAAACTTCTTCATATCTTTTCAATATTCTTTTTAACTCCATTACTTCCTCAATTTTTACTTTTCTAAAGATAAAATTATCATCTATAAATTGATGATGCATGAGATTTTTTATATTGTCCACTATTTGAAAACCTTGCAGCCTACCCCTCTCTTTAGCCTCTCTTACCGCTCTACCCAAAGCTTCTGCCATCAAGATGAAAAGAAAAGGGGATATGGGATACCCTTACCTTAAACCTATAGAAACAAAGAAAAAACTAACAAACATCCATTTACTAGCACAAAAAACTTGGGGCTCTAAACATAACTTAAGACCCATTCACACCAATCTTTGTTAAAGCCAAATTTCTTAAGGATCTTAAACAAGAACCTCCAATTCACCATGTAACAATATTTACTTATATCCAACTTCACCATCATTCCTTTTTTAGGATTATGAAGTAGAGATTGAATAATTCCATGAGCCAAAATGATCCATTCTTGGATGCTTCTACCTGATACAAACCCAACTTTCTCTCTAGAGATTAATTTATCTAGAAGTGGTCTCAATCTAATAGCGATAGCCTAAGAAATGATCTTATAAATAGTATTACACAAATCCACTGGTCTAAAATCATTGAAGAAAGTCTAAGATTCACCTTTAGTTAACAAAGATAAAGAAGCCATATTCAAATCTGGGACCATCTTCTTTTTCATTTTGGACTCTTCCACCATCTTCCACACATCAACTCCCACAACTTCCCAGAAGGATTGAAAAAGGTTGTTAGGAAGCCATCGGGACTTGGAGCTTTATCCTTAGTCATTTATAAAACCACCTTTTTCACTTATTCTAATTAAAAGGGATCCAAAAGCTTTTCATTCATAACTTGAGTAATCACATCTAAAATAAGAGGAAAAAAGAAATTCTAAGCTTCCCCATCCAAAAAATCTTCTTCATTCAACAAATTTGGAAATAAATGAGGAGCTTCAGATTTAATTTCCTTTAGAGAATCCAAAAAAATCTCCTACCTAGATCAAATACCATCTATCCTGGTAACCTTTCTTTTATATTTTAATAAGAGATGGAAAAAAGTTGATTTTCTATTACCATCCTTGAGCCAATTCTCCCTAGATTTTTGTTTCCAAAAAATCTCTTCTTCTCTACACAACATTTCTTCATAATCCTTAATCAAGGATTTTTCATGATCATACACCTCTACATCCATTCTGCATTTTAAAATCTTCTCATTCAGATTATGAATCTTAGTTTCAATTCATACTTTTCATGAAAGATATTCTTGAAATGCTCTCTATACTAAATCTTGAGTTTACCTTTCACAAATTGTAGCCTTTTACTCATCTGATACATTATAGACCTGGGAGGTAATGGACATTGATCCCACCAGTCCTGAACAAGATTGAACAAAGATGAATCTCTAAGCCAAATTAATTCAAACTTAAAAGGACATCTATCAGGAGGTGAATCAAATTCAATTTTCAAGTAAACTGGCCAATGATCTGAACCCACCTGAGGCAACACCCAATAATCTAATTTAATTTTGCTCTTATTCCAATGGAAAGAAATTAAAAATCTATCCAATCTCTCTAAAATGTTTTCAACCCCTATTATCCCAATTAAACCATCCATATTTTGGTTCAACATCTTCCAAATCATTCTTTGAAATAAACATACCAAAGTCTTGAGAAATCTAAGATCTATAAATCACTCTGCCTTATTTTTATTTGTAATTCAATATGGCATTAAAATATCCCCCTAAAATGACATTTTTCACTTGTTACTTACTCAAAAAAATAGAAATTTTTGACCCCAAGAGAATTTTTAAAGGATACCCCTGAGGTCCATAAATATTCAGCAATAGAAACTACAAATCAGATAGAAAACCTGAAATTCTACACACTTGCCAATTTTGACCTGAATCAACTAATTCCACTTTAGTTGAAAAGGGAGACCAAAGAAGAGATAAGCCACCGAAATATCCTATTGCTTCTACAAAAATCCCTTGCAAATGTTGCCAAAGTGAGCTCAAAAAACCTTCTGCTTCCTCCAAATTCAACTTATTTTCTTGTAGCAATAAAACATCCAATTTTTCCACACTGAGAAGATGCTTTATCAAATGTCACTTTTTATGGGCATTTAAATCCCTAACATTCCAAGAAATTAATTTCATGATTCCAATGGAGGGAATTCCACCCTCTACCTTGAAACATCCACAAACACCTCTAAAGTTCCCTGTTTACCTCCAAGAATCTCACCTACTATAATATCTTATTTGGTTTTCCTTCTAAACTTTATTTTTTTCCCCCAATTAGGATGTGAAAGTTTACTCTAAGTTTGAGAGATAAAGATAAATTATTTAGAATTCAACTCCCCTTCTGAGTCTTCTTTGAATTCCTATTTTGAGCTTGGCAACTCTTTTTATGAGATTAACACATCCTTATCTTCTTCCCCTGAATGCTTCAAACTCTTTCGAGGCATAGAGTTCTATTATTTTTAAGAACCAACAATATAATGGATTGATATTCTCATTCAATAAATTCATAGCTCTTAATCATCTAAGCTAGATAAATTGCATCTGTTGTCCCCAATTTTTCAATCAAATCTTTTGTTTCACCTATTTTCTAAGAATTTAATTTCCATTCAACCTCATCTTCCTATCTCTAATATCTTACATGTTCAATTCCCTTCACCCCAATTTTCACCCTTTTATAACTTCTTAGGTCTCCATTGGGATACCATTCCTACCTTTATAAAAAAAAATCTATATATGACCAAGTTGATGACATTCATAGAATTTGAGAGGGATATCTTCCACATCAATCCTTTGGTGTCAAATCCTTCCCTCCATCTTGATAATAATATGTTCTAAATATGTTGATTCAAATCCAACATGATCCTTACTCGAGCATAGGTTGCCTTTCCACCTTTTAGCAAGGATTCATCCACTTCTATTACTAGGCCCACCAACCTTCCCATTTTAGATAAGCACTCTTCTCTCTAATATTCTAAAGGCAAACCATAGAATCTTATCCACATAGAATAACTTTCCTTCCTAGATTTTAGTGGATTAAAATTAGGGCTCCAATATTGGAGCCACAAACCCACACCATTAAAATACTAGGATTTATCTTTAAAAACCTTTTCCTTATCTTCCTTAGATTGAAAGAGAGCCACAAAAAAACCTTTAGGGATAAATCTTACCAAAATAGTGGAACCCCAATGTTCTTTGATCCAATTTTTGACTACTCCAATAACTAGCCATTTTCTGATGCATTTACAATTTAGAGCACAATTTATCAATTGAATTATCTTAGAAATAAAAGAATCTGAGACCCATTTGAAAACCCTAGCTTCACCAATCTTCACCCCATCTCCGAATGGTTCCAAATTCTTATCTAAAGATTCTTTTGATAATTTATCTTCTTCATTCAAGGTCAAAGATTGATTTATTTTCATTAGTCCAATCTCTTTTTCTTCCTTATTTAAAATAGAGGGTTTGAGATTACCAATAACCTTTTCTAGGTTTTGATCATGATTCCCTACCAGTTTTCCTTTCCAACTAGCACCTAATTTTCTAGACTTTACTTCTTCATCCCACCATTCTCTATCTTCCTCAATCACCACTACCAACACCTTTCTTCGATATTTCCAGCCATGATCACCTATTTCTTTCCCTCCTAAACTAAATGATTTAAAACTTGCTTGATTTCATGCCCCTACCTATGATGCATAAATATTTCTTTTCTCTCATTTTCACCCCTTCTCCTTCTCCTTTAATTTATTCTTTTTCTACTCCTTATTACATGCCATCTCTCCAAAATTACTTTTTTCAAAAAAAATCATATAGTAGTATAATATTATTATATATTAAGTATATAAAATATATAAATTATATATATATATATATATAGATATATATATATAGATATCCAATTATAATATATAAAAATGTAATAAGAATATAAATATAATATATTAAATTATTTAATTTTTATATTATTATTATATATATATATATATATATATATATATATATATATATATATATATAATATATATATATGCTAAGAGTCCCTATAATGGCATCTGGAGTGCATTGGAATGTTATAATGGCATGAGTGTATTCACTTTTAATTAATTAAGAGCAAACATGATAAAAATAAAAATAAAACTATAACACAATCAATATAATGTTTAAAAAAAATATAAATAGAAATCAAATACATTATATCAAATCAAGCAAAAATAAAAAACACAAAGAGAAAACATGGAGGAGGGCAATGAGTGAAATAAAAAGTATATAAGATTAAAAAAGGTAAGAATTGAAACTATATTTAAGATTTACCAAAAATAAATATTGATTTGTTATTTATTTGCGTCACCACAACAAAATGTTATTGTGGTCAATCCACTATTAAATCTAGTTGTTAAATTAAAATTCCATGAGACTTTATTGCTTCAATACTATCTTTCTCAATACCCAAATGGTTAAATTGAGATTACTTTGTGTACATATGAAAACTAATAATAAAAAGTGTTATGATGTGGCTTTAGTACCTATTTTTCAAAGGAATAATATAAAATATAATATAGTGGGTTCATTTATTACAAAAAAATTTGGTTTTACAATATGATATTTGAACTTATACAACATAGTATCGATATGTTATAAAGTTAAAAATGATGTACTTCATGAGATATCCACATAGAAAAAAAATTCACAAGATAAAAATATGAAATGAGAAAGATAAAAGTTGTATCAACATTGGGAATTGAATTTTTACAGTACCCTACCCACTCATTCTTCTACTCTAAATGAGGAAATATGAAATATAGACATAGAAAAATAGATTTGAAGTTACATATCCATCTCCATGGTTGATAATATTCTAGCAATGTGTATTTTATAAATTATTTTTGTGTAAGGCAAGTAAATTGAGACAAATTTGGGAAGATATTTTGGAATGTATCTAGAAGGTTTGATTAAAATAGAAAACAAGAAGAGAATATTTAGGGGCTGATATGATGAATGAATAATATGAGTCCACTTAATCAAAAATGGTATTGAGTTTTAAAAAACTATTAGATTGTACCCTTTTTTTTAATGTGATGGAGGTGCCAACAACAAAAGTGAAGTTCTTGCATTCTAGCTATATTGACTAGTAGTTTCCTCAAAGGTGCAAGTTACAATGAAAGGGAGGTAATTTTTCATTTTATTAAAGCAGGGTTTTGTAAAGAAAAAGAGTTTAAATCAGTAATTGTACCTTACTTAAAATCTATGATGATTGATCTTGTCTCACCTTTTATACATAAAAAATTAAGTGACAATAATCTTATATTTCAGGTGGATGTGATGGTAAAAAGTGAGGTGGTATGTTTCTTTGTATGAATAATCTTATATTTTTAGGTTCATAGAACACTTAATTTCCCTATGTATTTAATCCCATCACCTGAGTTTTGCCAATAAAATAAAAATAAAGTATTTTAATTTGTATTTGTTATATTGTATATATTGTAACAATATTGTATATAGTTGTTAATCCTAGGTGTATTTTGTCTCATTAGGTAGATTTTGTCTTATTAAATAAGTTGATTTAAATTTTTGTAGGAATATGAAGAGTCACATTGGGAATGTGAAATGAACAGTCATTTCTAGTTTTTATATTGTAATGTTTGATCTCATTCAAACTTGAATCATGAAATATAATTTCATGTGCATTCCATAAATAAGATCTTTGGCCTGTCATTGGTATCATAGCCTATAAAAATTAAATTTTATTTTTCTTCTCCACATTTATAGTTGTATGGCCCTACAATAAATTATTCTCTTGAAAAAATTGCTTGGTCTAACTGTGCAATGAACCATCAGTGGATGTCATGTTTCAGTCCAAAGGGAGCAATATATATTGTTCTTTGTTGTTTTTAGGTGGCACTTTGGTCATTATTTTCTATTTATTGTTTTATTTTAAATGTGTTTTCATTAGAAAGCTACTCAAACCTGTAGACCTGCAATGATTAGGTTGAAAGAGGTTATCTTATTATCTAGATTTTTTTGAAACTTCCTTGACCTACATGATGATTTTTAAAAGACATTTTATTTTATCTAATTTCTATGCAGTCTCTGACTGTTATTCATGAGGATAGAGTTGTGTAGGAGTCTATTTGGCACTTTAAAACCTCAAAGAGATGTTATCTTCATCACTTGTCCATGTGGTTCATACCATACTTAACTGACATCTCTACCATGTTGGCTAGACTACAACATGCTAGTTTTTCAAATTGTAAAACCACCTAGATTAGAGCGTAAAGCCTCATATTAGGGAACACATTTCTTGTGAATTTATTCTTCTACACAAAAACCTACAAATTTCATGTGGAATATAAGCTAGAATTATTTATTTTGAAAGAGATCGTACATATTCTTTTTCCCATATTGTAAAAGATTTTATGTAAGACAAAATTGGAGGAGAGGTACCAAATTTTTATGATTTTTTCATTTAAAAATATAATTTCATTTAAATGTTAACTTCCAAAAATTTAAAATCCTTCATTTCAATTTAAAATCATTTAAATCCGAGCAATTGTTTCATTGAAATTGCCTTGAGCAAGCTAATATAATAAAATTTGGAAAACAACAACCAAAATTTTCAAATTCAAGGAGAAATAAGGAGATATACTCTTTCACTCATTCACTGTTATCTAAGAACATAAATCCAAAAATCAAGAAAAACCAAATATATTGATGTATGAGGTTTTCTTATTAAGTCAGAGTTAATGACAAGGTGAATCATTTTCATGTGTCACCTAATCACAACATACCACTCTAATCTCACATACCTTAAGGCCTCTTTCACGTACTATCAAGTATATAGAAAGGGATAAATTCTTCCATGTGCTGATGAATATAAAAAAAGGGTAGGTATATCAAGAGGTTTGGTATATCAGTCTAGTGGTGTATATAAAGGGGGACCATTTTTGAGTGGTAAGAAAACAATCCCAAACAAAAACCCAAAACTCTAAACTCTAAACTAAAAACTAAAAACCATGTATTCAATCAAATATATCATTGGCATAACATTGACCAATAAAGATAGTTGATTAGAATGGTCTTGATAATTGTAAAAAACACTCATTTTCAATTATCTATGGATTGATATTTGTGATGAGGATACACAACTAGTTGAGCCAATATGGAATGCAAAGGATATTCAAGCATGGAGGGAGAAAAATCATAAAGCATTAGCCTTGATAAGGGTATCAGTGGATGGAGATGTGTTTCATTATATTCAAGGGTGTATTACTCCATGGTAAGTATTTCAAAAACTAAAAGAGCTATATGATTCCCACTTAGAGTTGGAATTGATTCAGTTACAATTATATTTTTTCAACCTAGAGTTGAATGATGGCAATGTGATGAGATTGGATTTAGAGATAGATGCCATCAATCATGATTTAGAAGTAACATGTTTCAAAATAGACATTTATATGACCACTTTCATAAAACACCTCCTTCCCAACTATTCAACCTACTTGGAGTCTTTACAAGCAAGCAATCAATTGAAAACTCTCACATTTGACCAATTGGTTGAAAAGATGGCAAAAAGAGAAAAGGACTTTGGAATAAAAATTGAGTCCACAATAGGTGAAAGCGTGTGCTATGTTAAATCAAACTATTCTAAAATATCAAACAAGGTGACATCTTCCAAAAATGAAGGCAATAATAAGTGAAAAAAAAGTACAAGGGAAAGGTGGCAAAAATAAAAATCATGGTGGTCAAATAAAAAAACATGATAAACACAACCTCTAATGGTAACATTGTGACATAAAATGAATCCATTAGACTCATGAATGCAGGACTCTATGGGATAAAATTAAAGCATATTGTAAGAAGAAATAAGAAAAATCAAAGAAATAATCCAAAGAGTCAAACTCAACTCAATTCACCAGTGAATGTGTGTTTTTTAGTATAGATGATGAAGCAAATAGTGTCTCGATCAGTTATTCATGGTTTGATGTTTGGGTTATTGATATTGGTGCCAGTCAACATACAATTTTTTAAAAATTCTTTGAGGAGTACAATGAAGAAATTTGTGGCTTAGTATACCTCATAAATAGATCAAGTCTAAAACCATAGGGAAGTGGTACAATTCAACTCAAGTGCCCAAGGATTCCATATCTCAAACTCCAAAATATCCTCTACCTTCCTTAATTGAAACAAAACTTATTGTCCCTAGTGCTCATAGAGCAATAAGTCCATTCAATTCTATTTGATAATGGTGATGTCACTATCAAAACGAAAAATGATAATGTAGTCATCTTGAATAAATATGAGGAAGGGAAATTACTCAAACTCTAAGGTGGACAATAAAATTTAAGGAATAATGATCATTTCATGGAAGATGGAATGTCTCCAAACATTTTCTAACATGTAGTATTTGGTCACACTCACTATAATAATGTTCATGTATTGAAAAAGAATGGTTTTGTTTGCATACCTACATTACTCATAAAATTAGATGAAAAGTGTGAAACCTGCATCTTGGCTAAACAATAAGAGAATCTTTCATGAAGTCACAGTGGAAAGATGACAAAAAATTACAACTAGTTCACTCAGACTTGTGTTCTCTTCCAATCCTCTCTATTTGTGGTCATAAGTAATTCATGTTGTTTATTGATCACTACAACAAGATGACATGGATATACTTTTTGAATAAAAATTAGAATCCTTCGATACTTTCCAAAAAAATTGAAACATGATATAAAATGAAGCAGAAATCCACACTGAGACACTCGGGACAAATAATGGTGGTGAATACACAAAAAAAAGTTTGAATCATATCTTTAGAAAAATGGAATCAAATACCATCTCATAGTTTCTCACACTCTATAATAGAATGGAGTTGTAGAAAGAATGAACAAAATTTTGGTAAATATAGTTCATGTTATGGACTATTTCAAAGGGGTAAATCTATACTTTTGGGTTAAAGTAACTAAAATATTAATATACCTCTACATTAGATCACCATAAATAGATCTTGAATCTAAGACTCCATATGAGATATGATGTGGTCATCTTACTTTAGTGCAACACATTCAAATTTTTAGATCCACTTGTTATGCATTGATTTCAAAAGAGAAAATAAATGAGTTGGACCATAGGAGTCACAAATGAATCCACTTAGGATATTTTGAATCCTCCAAGGCATGCAAGCTATACAATGAGAAAGAAAAGAATTATATTAATGCAAGAAAATTTGTCTTTTATGAGACTATAAATGACAGAGAGCATATTAATTGGTAGCCAAGTTGACTTGATAAGTATGAAAAGTTTTATGTCTACAAAGAGAGTTATTTAGATGTTTCAAATAATGAGTGGGGGATACACAATTGGTAATATATTGATTTTTAATTATCTCCTATACATGAGATTGGAACTCCTCCTAAAGGGGAGAGTGAAACTTCATCAAATATTGAATAGGGGCCATCATAATAGAGGTAAGAAAGTGATGGAACTTCAAAGGATGAATTCGAAGCACCTAAAACATAGAAACATATGCCTAAGTGGGCTACTCAAAAATTTAAAGATGTGAAACTTAATGAAGTTGGGAAAATAGGCACAAGAAGTGCACATGTATCCACATCACAACCAGACAAGTCCCTTGATTAAATTAAAAATCTCACCTTAAATGATTCTCCATATGAATAAATCAATGTTTTATTTGATTCAAAACCAACATCTTTCAAACAAGCTAAGAAGCTTGAATATTGGAGAAATGAAATGAAGTATGAGTACAATGCATTCGTAAAAAATGGGACTTGTAAGTTGGTTGATCATTCATATGGATTCAAACCTATTGATTGTAACTGGGTATACCACAATATATACAAGGTTGATGGCTCACTTGAAAATCATAAAGCAAGGCTTGTCGCAAAGGGATATGCTCAAAAAGAAGGAATTGACTACAATGGGATCTTTATGCCTATATCTAAATTGACTACCATTCAAACCATGTTGTATTTTTCAACTCAAAATGGATGGAAATCTCACCAAATGGATGTATAAATTTCATTTCTAAATGGTGACATCAAGGAAATTATGTACATGACACAACTCGAAGGTTTTACAGTAAACAGATAAGGTGTGCAAACTGTAAAAATCACTATATGGATTTAAACAAGACCATCAAGCATGATATGAAAAAATAGCTGAGCACCTCATAAAAAATAAATTTGAACATTTTGATTTTGAATATTCAACTATTTTTTTAAAAATAGTTGATAAAATAATGGTATTTATGGTGATTTTTAGTCCCATCACCTGAGTTTAGCCAATAAAATAAAAATAAAGTATTTTAATTTGTATTTGTTATATTATATATATTTTAAATCTAACATTGAAACTTAATAATATGAAACAATATTTTATTTCTATTGGTTGAATAATTTTCAAGGAAAAATAATAAATTTAGGTGATTATAATAAATACGTATACAATAGGGACTAAAAATCAATAGGACTTGAATTTGCCTCCATAGCTTTGGTAATCCAAGAAATCATAATTTGAATAATTTTGGAATTGATGTATGATTCCCTATCTTATTTCCACTTCTTTCCTCTCTGCTAGATAAATGCAAACTAAAAATCCCTCTCTAAAGCTATGATCTGATTTGTCCATTAAGATTCCTAAAATAAATGAGTAAGAATAACTTATAAAATAATTAATAACCACAAGATACAAGACCAAGTCAAATTTAAGGGTCCCAAATAAATTTAAAATAAAAAAAATATTAATCCCAATGTAAATCAACAAAAAATCCTAATCTGAATGGAAATGTTGAGATATATTTCAAGACTATACAATTATTGTTTCAATGTGAGTTAGACAAACTTGTTTCTCTACATATGTGTTATATCTACCAAGAGTGTTATCCTAGAATGAATACACATCAAGATCTTGATGGGTCTATTTGTAGTAGATGTTGACAAGAGAAAGGTGTCCACTGATTTTATGAAGCTAATAACATGGATCTTGGGTCCCACCCACCTAAACTAGCAAACTTGTCTTAGGTGGAAGAGATGTTGATAACTCGTGTAAATCCAATTATTCTAGTAACCCATGCAATAGGAGTGAAAATAGAGGACATACTATCTTTTTCCCACAAGAAGTCAAGGAAGTTGTAAAATTTTTACCACATCATATTTTAGATCTTTTGATTATCATAGTACAAAGAAAGCAACAATGTGAAACTACTTACAACTTTACTATGAATAAATATCAAGTATATAATGCACTTAAATATAATATTTCACGTGATTATCTCTATAGGGACATGAATATTGATGAAATAAAACTAAAGTATATACCACCCAATAAGTATACAAATATCTTTGAAAACTAAATTGTGTCTATGTTTAGTAAAAATTGGGGATTAGACATATAAAATACCTAAAAATGACAAGAAATTGAGTAAGATAGATTGCAAGTAAATAGGCATTCACATACATCTATTTGTAAACATATGAGATATTAGGGTTTTGATTAAAAAGAGATAAAATGATAAATGAACAATTATATGTAATTTTGAATACTTAAAGCTATAGATGACTAATTGATAACATAGATTGGAATGGTTCCTGATGTTTGAGGTTTGAATTTTTTCACTATCTAGAATGTGAAAATTACCAAAATAAAAAATTATGCCATCCCTTCATGGATAAATTTCACCCTAGGTACAACTTCTACTAATAACACCATCATGAGAGGATCCTAAGTGAGTTAGACCATTGAAAGGAGACATTGAAGGAAGGGGAAGATAGATAAAATTCATACAATCCAACAAATTATTATAAATATTAAAAGGAACCATATAAGTAACAACATTTTTAGGAGAACTAATAGCAAGGACAGAAGGTAAAAGATCCTCAGGTATGAGGTTATTGGATTCTAAGGAGGTGAGGTTGATAAGAACTTTATCTACCGTATACAAGTTAATATTATTAGTTATTGGATATAAATTAAATAAGGAGTTTGTATTAATCAAGGTAGCTAATCGTTCAACACATCTCAACTTCAAATCAAAAGTGGCACTATTATAAATAGTGTAACTATTCAAATTAGTCTTAACATCTAGCATAGATGCCTCAAACTTAGAAGGAAGAATATTAAAGTCTTTGTAATTAATATCAATGGGACTTGGTATATCCATAACCAATTGAGATTCAAAAATAAGAGGTTGATAAGATCAAAAAAGAGGATGTGTCAACAAGAGATTCAATTAAATGATTTGTACTTAGGTCTACAACTGGAGGAGTTTTTGCAATAATGTTAGTTTTGCATGAACTCAAGGATTCAGAAAGCCCTAGGGAATCCGCTGAAGGTTTAGGATGATTTGTACTCCCTCTAGAGATAAAAGAGGGCAAAAACTTAGATGAACTATAACACTTTTAGGGACCTATTATTTAATTTTTTGATGATGATTACTAATTTTTAGAGACTTATTAATTGCATTATATTGGTTTCATGTATTATGGACCTCTTTTTGCACATCCTTAGGAGAGGATGGAGGGGTATTAGTATTTCTTTGATAAATAAGGGGTATTTTTTAGAAGAGGGAATTCAGTTTCCCCAAAGTGGGTGGAATGGGAGGTGAAGGGATAACAATAGTAACAGAAGGGGGAATTGATAATGAAATAGAAGTAGATGGTCCAACCTCCTCAGGTGAAGTAGGAATTTTAGTTTTTTGTGTTAGAGATTGAGACTGAAACTGGGGCCATTGGTGAATAAAGAGATATAGGTACCTTTCAAATGCATCCCAAAAAATTTATGCTACTACATTCTTATGTAATCTATATTTTAGACAATCCCCATGCATATAATTCACCAAAATATCACTCATGGTTAAGTAGATTGGGAATTATTATTAAATGTAAATATAGCTATGTGATCTAGGGTTTGATCAACCTAGGGTGCCTCTCTAGTGTTATTCTGATGTACTGGCCCATCGCAGATGCCCAATTAGAGTTTCTTTTAGTGTGATTTAAACTATGTGACCGAGGAATATATTCATATAGAATGAAGTCTCAAGTTGATTGTAAATTTATGTCATAGTTGAGTACAAACCAACCATTTTAATACATCAACATGGTTACATCATTGATCATGGTTGAGCATGCAAATGTATATAGTTAGTTGTGGTTGATCACTCTTTAGTTAAATACTTGTGGTTTATGGTCCTACTTTTGAGGTCTTATACTAGGAATATATCACTCTATTACCAAAAAACTCTATAGGAAATGGATTTGGTCACCCAATTTGAGAGTTGAGCTAATCTCAGATGTAGCCATCGATGGAAACTAATATGGGATGTTGATTCCCCCTATATATTAGTCATTAAAGGATATGGATTGAAATTCATTAAGAGTCTAGATCCATAGTGGAGTGGATTACAAGATAGATAGATAGATAGATAGATAGATAGATAGATAGATAGATAGATAGATAGATAGGCGATCACCAACATCTAGAACTAGGTATAATCTAGATAATAGAGTCCAACATCTAAGCATGGTCTCACTGTACATAATAATGGTTTTTAATAATTGGAAATAATGATACTTAGCCATAATTCACTACATGGGGAAATTCTTATTTCACTATGATAATAGAGTCGTATGTGAAATGGTTTTTAATATATATTTATTACTTGTGAACCCTAATAAGCTAAGGTGTTAAAAAATACTATCCATTATCCTAGTAATAGGTGGTATTTAGGGGTTCCCTTGTGTATAAGAGCCCTATTATGATTTAAAATTGTAGGAACCCTAACCCTAAACCCTAACTTTAAACACTAAAACCTAAACCTTAAAATAATTAACCCATAAACCCCAAAATCCCAAACTCAAAACACCAAACCTAAAACCATAAACTCAAAAACCTGAATCCAAAATTTTTAAACCTAAAAACCCTGAACCCCAAACATGTAAACTCTAGACACTATATGTTAAACCCTATACCAAGACACAAGACCCAAGACCTAAGATGCAAGACCCTAGATCTTATACCCTAAAACCCTGAACCCTTAAACACTTAAAATCTTAATCCTTAACAATAAACCCTTAAACCCTAAACCCTAAAAAACCTAAACCTTAATTTCCCCAAACCCAAAAAACATAAAAATATACAACCTTACAACCTTAAAATCATAAAACCTAAACCCTAAACCCTATAAACTGTAAACCCAATACCTTAACCCCATATCCTAACTCTATACCCTAAACTATAAACCCCAAACCCCATAACCATAAAACCTTAAACCCAAAAACCTAAAAAACACTTAAACAATAAAACCATAAAACCTAAAACCATAAACCCTAAAACATATAACCCAAAACCATAAACCCTTAAACCAAAAAACTCCAAACCCTTTAACCTTTAAATCTTAGACCCTAGACCACTCTAAACCACAAACCCCAAACCCTTAAACCCATAAACCATACCAATCCTAAACCCTAAACCATAAAACCATAAACCATAAAATACTAAAACACTAAACCCTAAACCCCTAAACCCCAATCCATACACCTAAAAACCTAACACCTACCCTAAACCCCTAAACTATGAAACACTAAACCATAAAACTATAAACCTTAAACCTCAAACCCTTAACCCATAAACCCTTACCATAAAACCCTAAAATCCTAAACCCTTACCACAAAACCTTAAAATCCTTAACCCTTAGAACCCAACCCCTTAAAAGTAAAACCCAAAACCTTAAACACTAAATAGTAATCTAAAAAAATATTAAAACCTATAATCATAAAATATAAAATCCTAAAACCTAAGTGCTAAAACATAAACCCTAAACCCCATAAATATCAATCCCTTAAACCACGAAGCCTAGGTTTCACAATGATAAAATTGATTTGACACAATATTTGAGCCTTATTTCATTGAGTAAAATTTAGGATGATGAGGGTCAATGAGTGAGTGATTAGGGATGATAATTAAGGACATGATGAGTGATGATGAGAGAGTGACTACAGATGATGAGGGAGTGATTAGGGATGATGAAGGATGAGGAGGGATGGGGATGAAGTTCTTAGGTATAATGAGGGAGTGATAAGGGATGATCAAGGATAATGAGGGATGATGGAGTGACTAAAGATGATGATAAATGATGAGGGTTGATGGGGGAGTGATTATGGATGATGAGATCTAATGAGGGAGTGATTAGGGAGAAGGAAGGATGAGAAATGAGAGATGAGGGATGATGAGGGATGATGATGGAGTGACTAGGGATGATGAGGGAATGATTAGGGATTATGAGGGTTGATTAGGGATAATTAGGGAGTGAATATGGATGATGAGGTACATTGAGGGATGATGAGGGTATGACTAGGGATGATGAGGGATGATGAAGGTCAATGAAGGAGTGATTAGGGATGATGATTGATAATGAGGGATAATGAGGAAGTGATTAGGGATGATGAGGGTCAATAAGGGTATGATTAAGGATAATGAGGGTCAATAAGGGTATGATTAAGGATAATGAGGGTCAATGAGGGAGTGATTAAGGATGATTATGGATGATAAAGATGTAACTAAGGATGATTAGGGATGATGAGGGTTGATGAGGGAGTGGTTAGAAATAATAAGGAATGATGAAGGATGATGGGGGATGATGAGGGAGTGATTGGGGATGATGAGGGACAATGAGGGTTGATGAGGGAGTTCCTAGGGATGATGAAGGAGTGACTAGGTATGATGAGGGATGATTAGGGCTGATGAGGGAGTGATTATAGATGATGAGGGATAATGAGGGATTGATTAGTGGTGATAAAGGATGATGAGGTTTTATGAGAGAGTGATTATGGATGATGAAGATCGATGAGGGATTCATTAGGGATAATGAGGGGAAATAAGGGATGATGAAGAAGTGATTAAGGCTGATTAGGGATGATAAAGGTTAATGAAGTTATGATTAGGGATAATGAGGGCCATTAAGAGAGTGATTAGTATGATGAGGGATAATGAGGATTGATGAGAGAGTGTTTAGATTAAAGTAGTCAGGTCATGCATGCTTGCTTAATTAGAATTGAATCATGCATGGATTAACTGATCTATTTGACATTTGTTTTGGAATAAATGGTATATTTTTAAGATTACTCTTGAATAGTATTTTGATTGATTCTATTCTAAATGAAATGTTCTAGGGTGATTAGCTATATTCATGTCTGATATGAGTGACCATATCATGATTGCAAGTAAATGTCATGTATGAGTGATCCTATATCTACATGTACTACTAAGTATGCAGTAGATGTCATGTATGAATGATCATATCATGACTATAGGTATGCTATAGGATGCATGTTATTGGCTATTCATTTATGCATATCGATAAACCCATTGATAAAAAAACCCACAAAATATTTAAGAATTTGGCCCAAATCTGCCTTCATCCTTTTTTTCTTGATCATTCATAGTCATTCCTTTCTCTATATAGGTTAGAATTCCTCATCTTCTTTCAATATATGGCTCGTTCAATACCATCTCTCTTTTATCTACATAGGTGATAATGCCTTTTCTAATTTTCTAGCATCCCTTAAGAATTCCACCTCTTTTATCCCTTGATTCGATAATGCCACCTCTATTGATTTTAAATCATGATAATGCCCCCTATTCTTTCAATATATAACTCAAGTATTCAACCAGATATCAAGTATTCAATATATAGCTTGGGTAAGATATATACAGACATGTTTAGATATGGGTATTCAAGATTAAAATATGGCTTGGGTATTCAATCGGATAGGGTATACTCAAGTAGGTAAGGCATAGTCAAGTAGGTAACCCAAGTAGGTTGGGCAAGAAGAATAAGTAGGTAGGGAGTACTCAAGTACAAGAAGGCCAGTATTGCATAGTCAAGATCAAGATATGGCTTAGGTATTCCTAGGTATTATGGCATATTCAAGTAGGTAAAGTAGGTAGGGAAAACTCAGGGCATACTCAAGTATCAAGATATAAGGCTTAAACTAAGGTATTCAAGTAGGTATGGCATACTCAAGTAGGCAAAATAGGTATATGGCATATTCAAGTAGGTAAAGTAGGTAGGGAAAACTCAATGGTATAGACCTAAATTACATATGTAACATGATTTGAAACTTTGTTTCTCATTATATCTGTTAGTAAGTAGGTTTCCCTTACCAACAATATAAACTAAGTAGATATGACATATCTACGTAAGTAGGGAAAGGATATATGCAAGTTATAGATCAAGAGTAAGATTTCATTAATAGTTAAATATCTTGTCATTGTCTTGTACCATTATCTCCTATAATATTTATGATATTAATAATATATTTGATCCTTAAAACCAACAACATTTGAAGATTAAAGGTTAACAGGAACCATGTATCTCTATTCTCCCGAATGCCTGTCTTAACTATTCCAATCCATATTCAAGCTGGTAGTTGAAAGAAGAGGTTGATAAGCTCGAAAAAGAGGACGTGTCAGCAAGAGAGTCAGGTACCTGGGTCTCCAGTTGGAGGAGTTGTTGGAAGAGTGTTAACCCAAGGATTGAGAAAGCGCCATGGAATCCGCTGAAGGTTTAGGACGATCTGTAATCGCACCGGAGCTGACAGAGGGCATTAAAGTAGATGAACTGTACCACTTTTAGGGACCTACCAGTCAATTTTTTTGATGACTATTTTTTAGGGACTTATTAATTGCATTTTTCTTTTAGGGACTTATTAATTGCCTGTATTATGTTCTTCAGTTTTATAGGCCATTTTTAATTTCTATGATATTAGTACTTAAATTAAATTTATATGTCACTTTATAAATATGAATATTTATTATTTATTTTGGTTTATAAATCTTAATATTTATTATATTTTATATATTCAAATGAATAGTTATTAAAAAATATATAAGATTTGTTAAATTTTAATTGTAATTTTTATGTTTTATTAGATTTTTTTTAATGAAATATATATATATATATATATATATTAGTAAAAATAAATATACAAATAATTTATTAAAAAATAGATGGTATGGAAGTACGTTTCAAAGTTAAATTAGGCAAAGTCTGAATTAGAAATAATAGTAGCAAAAACAACTAGGCCTTGTCTAGGAACAAGTCAAAGAGTCATCATAAAAGAAAATATTAATTGTCCAGTGTATCCGACCAACCTCCAGGTGGCACCCCCCAAGCATTCAGGGGAAAAAGAGGAGGAGCATCCCAACCATCCTACCCAACAGGGGAAGGAGGCAGAGGTTTCCACCCTCACTACTACCTAGGAGAGGTCATGCGTTGGTATGGTGGGTGCCACTGTGAAAGTAGTGCCAAAATTGACTACGTCGATGTCCACCATAAGGAGGTAAGGCAATTCTATCCTCCAGTCTATGTTCTCGAGGTGGAGATGGCAGAACCCACACCATGGCACAAGGAGCATCTCCTCAATGGGTGAGAAGATTCTGGAGGTGACCAAGCTCCATGGAAACTTTGTTTGCTTGAACTTGAATCTACAAGAGAACATTGGAAATGATACAAGACTTGCTCAAAGTAGAAACATTACAATCTAAAGAAGCATTATTAAAAACAACATTATTTCTTTCTTTCCATAGCAAAAAGAGAATCTCTACTCTGAAATAATGCCAAACTTGGGTATATTTAAAAGGCAACGCAGGGTTATCTCTAAGGTGGATATGCTACCAATGAAAGAATTCAGGGTGAAAAGGCCTAAAGAGGTCATGAATCCATATCTAGACCCTTTGAGCTTTGGGGCAGTACCAGAAAAGATGAGGGAGCATTTCTAAGTGGCCACAAAAAGGGCAAGTGGGAAGGGAAACTCCTAATTGAACAAGCCTTATGCCAATAGTTAATCCCTAGTATAAAATACACCAAGCAAAATGAGCTAGCTTAGGCTCCAAGCAAGCCCACCAGACAATGAAAAAATGGAAGCACCATGTACTAACAGAAGAATGCAGACCCCAACAGGAATTAAGCTTATCCACCATAGGCATGTGGGGAGTAAGCCATCCATAGCCAAGTTGAGGGGTGTAGAATTTTTATTGGTTATATACAGCCTAAAACTAGAAAGTCTACAAATGTTTTTGAAAATTGAGCTCTGTCTATGTTTTATCAAAATTGGAGATTATATATATATATATACATATATACATATATACATATATGTGTATATATGTATGTGTATATATATGTGTATATATGTGTATATATATGTGTGTATGTATGTATATATATATATACATATATATATATATATATACATATACATACACACACACACACACACACACACACACACACACACACACACACACACACACACATATTCCCTAATAATGATAAACAATTGAGTAAAATTGATTACAAATAAATAATCATTTACATACATCTATTTTTAAACATATGAGTAAGTAAGGTTTCAATCAAAAGGAGATAAAAGGAAAAATGAACACTTATATGTAATTTTGAATACTCAAACCTATAAATGCCTCACTCATAATATAGACTAGAATGGTTCTTGATTTGTGAGGTTTAACTATCTTGACTATCTAGGACACGACCGATGGATTTAGACTATCATGCCATGTTCCCTAGTCCTTAAGGTGTATTACTATCTTTGATTATGGGGCAAATTTGAATACTGATGAACTTTGTGGCATCCCATGTTGATGTGTTTTAGCATGTCAACAGTGTACGATCATGTGTTATAACTCATATTTGTCTTCTTCTTCATCTATAACCCCTAGAAAAGTCCTATACAAAATCCACATAGAAAAGGGGGGATCATGGGTAAGGGGAATAACTGAGTTGCCCTTAGAAATCCCTCTGTAATTGAGCACTACCTACATAGTCCTAGAAGGGGACCTTAGGCCTATGTATTTCTCCCTTTAAGACTGTATCATATGCAATTTGAATCTAAATGTTCTTCACCTAGGCCCTCCTCTTGATCCAAGCATGCAATCTACATGTAATGATGTAAAATTCAAATAAAATGTAGGTATGACACTTATTATATTGTGTTGTTCTTTAATTATGCTTTTGCTAGGTAGGTAAGGGCTAGATGTAAAATGCCTTTGGGAAAATCAATAAATAGAAGACTTATGAATTGAATTTTGAAACTTACCAGAGCACCAAATCAACTCAAAAGGGGAAAACAATCATAAAGAGAGACCCAAATGAAACATGACCTAAAATCAAGAACCGAAAAAGAAGTAGGGACAATAGTGTAATTTGTAGAGAACTGTGTAGAGGGTTTTTATCCAAAAGGATTGATCTTGTCATGAATGATAAAATAGTAAGGTAAAAAGGAAGAAATATCAAGGATCCATGTGACATTCATAAGAATTAAATATGAGAATAACATATGTAATAATACAATGAAAAACCCTAGCGAAAGAGATCAAAAAGAAAAGGACATAAGACTAAAATACGATGCACCAATAAGGTCTTAATCCGATATTATGAGTCTCAAAATATAAAAATCCATGAAAGGACATAATACTTGTTTTTGCTTGACCAGATTTGGGTGTTTAAAGTCCATATGGAGTTTGATAAAATTTTAAATGAATAAGGATTTCCAAGTCTAGTACTTGAGATAAATGAATGAAATGTTATAGATCACACACTATCTATGACCACCAAACCACCCAATGCCTCAAGAGAAATGGAAGTGATTCAAGCTTGGGCAAACAATCTAAACACAAATCCTAGTGAGCTAATAACTTGGCCCCAAATTGGTACATTTCATCTGAATGAATACGTGACAAAATGTTTACTAGACATGGCTTTCCTAACACTATTCCCTGATGGAAGGTGTGATTGGTTAGAACCACACCTAAAATGTGTACATTTGCATCAATATGTGAAATATTCCATATGATATCAAGATAATCATTTTGGGATAGACCCCTAATTTAAGTATCTTTCCATGAACATGGTAATGAAAAACTGAGCTAAAAAATCGTCAACGATATTTGTAAATAAAAGCCTTCATGAATTACCCATTACAATTAATGAATTATGTAAACACATATATAATATGCCAAAATCTCATCTTGTTGATCACTTGATGTTATATAGAACTACATTATGAGGCACAGGTTCCTATTTGACAAAGTGTCCTATAAAATTAATCGATCTATTGCATCAAATTGGAACACCAATCATCTGCTTTACTTTAAGTGTATTAGACATGCATTGGCTAGACCTCCATGTACTGATGCCAAAAACTCCACCTAATGATCCACGTAAAGCACAAAGATGGTCATAAAAAAACATAATTGACCACCCATGTATAGGTTCTTATTATATGCACATTCAAAAAATAGTGTTATGAAAATAGATGCTACAAAAGTTTATGAAGGTAAAAGAATTCTAGTATATATATGAATGGGAACATAGAGGGTCTTTGCATGTGCATGTTTTCTTTTGGTTTTATGAAGCACCATATATGAACACTTTATAGTAAAAAAATAAAGATCAAGTTAAAGTTTCCAAAAATAATTTCAATGTAACTATACATGTGCGGAATCCTCGGGGTGATGCACATAAAATAGACATATAGGTAAGAAATGATTAAAATTTTATTCCTCTACTGTAAAAAGTGACTATTATAAAAGAATAAATGAAAATAATTCATGCATACTGCAAGGTAGATAAAATTTGAGCTTACATCCATGTTTGAGAAACACATTAAATATTAATCAATAGATCCTAACCAATACTATGAATAACTGGTTAATTGCATGGAGTGTCATACCATGTGTAAAGATGGACCTTGCCAACAAAAAAAAAAGGAAGGTTTTTAGGTAAGAAGCATTATAGTAAAAATATGTATTAAATGTTTTTGTGTACATGACTAATAACATAAAATTGTCTTTGATGCATGTAAAATACCCATTAGCCTTTACATCTCGATGGATCAAAACTATTTGTAGATGGAGAGAGGAGATAAACAATATGAGCCAAAAATAAATGATGACAATGAGAATAATCATAATCATTATGTTTTGCAATTGCGGTGTGCAAACGTATATTGCAAACTGGTACTTTCAAAACATGTTGTTGTAAACTACATTATGAAGTATGCCATAAAAGCAGAGAAAAGTTCAAAAATATATCAATAAATGTTGATGCGACATACAAATGTAAAATATCTTGAAGAACCTATTGTACAAGTGTATAGACGCATGTTAACTAGTAAAATTATTTAAAGAGATATAGGGGCAATGGATACGTGCCACATATTTTTGTAACTTATTTTGATGGAGTGTAGTAGAGTATTTGTATCATTGAATATTAAAATAGGATGATGAAAATAATAATTGATGGGTACATTGATAAACCTCGCTTGATGGAACATGTATCATTATTTGAGGGCATTGTATATTAATGTATAATCCTAAAATTAGTAGAGGAGAAAAATGAAGCCAAGAAAAATATGTGCTACTGTGAGGTATGGCTAAGGTTTTGCATCGTCGCAAAATAAGATACTCAAAAAAATATGGACTTTTGTTAGTCAAAGTTACTTTTGTACAAACCATTTTGTGATGTTAAGAGATACATTGGCCATGATGAGGATACAATAAAATCTAGTTGACGTCATTTTTAATATAATCCTTTTCATATAAAGTGGGTTATTGAAACAAATAATGACATTCAACAATAAATAGAAGATGAAAATGATTATATTATCTAAAAAAACACAATTGAACATGAGTGGGAGATCATATTAGGCCTACACTAAAAACATTTTTTTCATGTTTCTAAGATTGATATGTTGGGTTGAAGAGATATTAATAGGCAAACACTTTGGAATGCATACAACTTGGGTGAAGAATAAACAAAAATAGATCTTAAATTCATAAGCATGGAAAAATAAAATGCCTTTGTTACTATGGAATAAATAGAGTCTAATTTTTGTTATGGAATCCTTAATGAGAAACAAAAAATAACATTCAGATATAATGATTAGACATTATAAGCAAGGACAAAATACACTTCCATTGTATATGATAATACAAGGAAGGATAGGAAAAAGGAAATATTATCTTATTGGAGGGATTAAACTAACACTTCTAGAGTTATCACAACCACAACATTTCCCCCTTTTACTACTTGTTCTAACTGGAGTCATAACACTAAACATTGGTGCATCAACAATACATACAACTTTGTGCATGCCTATTTATGATTTTGAAAAATTAAAAGGAATTAGGATAATGAGTTTTCATGAATAAATTTGACATGTTAGGTATATTTTGATTGATGAGATGAGATTTGTAGGTCAAAAGATGCTTGAAAGTATAAATTCTTGATTACACTAATCATTTCAAGAAAATGTTGAAATGTGCTTTGGTGTAAGGTATATGATTTTTGTTGGGGATTTTAGATAGTTGCCTTTAGTAATAGATAAATATCCAAATGCAAGTACAACATAAGAAAATTTGTTATGGCAAAACTTTAGAATTGTTGTTATAATATATAAGGTTTCTAGAAATCAAGGTGAAATTGAAGAACAACAATGATTTTGGTAACTTCTATTAAATATAAGAGATGTCAATCCAACCTTTGAAGATTGGCTATTGTTGATGACGAGAACTGATTATTCACTTGAAATATTTGAAAAGGATAAATTTATTGAACATTTGCATTTATTTACAATAAATGAGAATGTGCATCAACACAATAAGATAAAATTGTATGCATTTAATAAACCTATTGTTCGAATTATTGCAACTAGAGGACAAAACAATAATGTTGTGGGATTGGATGATGAAAAATTGGAAGTTGAATTATTGATTGTTATTAGCTCAAGGGTGATGTTCACTACAAACATGTGGACATAAGCAGGTATTATTAATGGTGGACTTGTATATGTTCGAAACATTATGTAAAAACTAGGACTAACACCCCTTAAACCACCTACATATGTAGTGGTTCAATTCGATAACTACACATGTATTCCTTTAATTGATGCAACTCCAACTACAATTCCAATCACCTCTATAAAAATGGGTTGTGTATGTTAGTTACCTTTGAAATTGGTGTGGGGATTGACAATCCAAAAATCATAAGGCTTAACACTTGACAAAGCCACAATTGATATATGACTCACTAAAAGACAACGTTTGACCTTTGTTTCTATATCACGTGTCAAGTCATTACATGGATTGAGGATCTCACTACCTTTCACATATGACTGGTTTGAGAGATTGAAGAGTGGAAAACAAGTAGAGAAAAGAAAAGATGAAGAACAAAGACTTCAATTGTTATATGATCAAATGTATACAATTTGAATACCATAAACTTATTGTTATACCACCCACACACACACATTATGTTTTATTAATGTAATGTTGCTCTCTATTTCCAATTTTAATATTGCATTAGATAAATTTAAAATAAATATGAAAATTGTTTGTATTAAATGTGTTTATATGAATAATAAATATTTATCTTTACCTTACGTGATGACAAGTCCTACTAGCATACATATTTTGAATAAATATATGTAAAAGACTAAGAGATATCATTCTTGAGGCACCTATTCCACTTATTTCACAAATATAATATAATATAGATACCTCAAGCATGATGTCTCCTGGCATCTTGTACTTGTATAATTTTATATACATATAATATATTTATATATTATTATATTATATTATATTATATATTAATATATATACTATTTATTAATTATATATATATATAATAAATAAATAATATATATATTAATATATAATATAATATATTTCATATTATATATTATATTTAATATAATATAATAATATATTAATCTTATATAGAATGAAATATATATATATATATATATATATATATATATATATATATAATCTTTCGTTGTTATTACACCCTAGATTATAAGATGAACAAATCATTCGTAATAATAAAAATTACAATAAATATAACAAAGTACATGCATGACATCTAAAGTTAATTTTGTGATTAATTAATTGTTTATGTATTACGGGTATGCCCATTTAATATCCATCATACAAATCAATGGGAAGTGTGGAATACGATATAATAGTTTATGCTCAAAATGAATTAGTAAGTGTTTTTATGCTTAAGATGGATTAATGAGTGTTTAGATGAAAAAGTGGAGGGGCTTCACCATAGAAGATGCCTCCAATGTAGTCATGTTTAAATATTATATTTAGAATAGAGGTGTTTTAATTGCAAGGCACTTAACAAAGATTTGTCTCTCATGGGACTATTAAACGTAATTATATTTGATGTCATTGCAATACGTCTTATAGGTTGGACTAATTAGATTTATTGTTTAATAGAGACAATTACCTTTGGCTAGGCACCTTTGCTACTATAGTGGAAGTTACTCTTGCATATGACCATGATTCTAGGGCGAGCTTAACCAAGATGCAAAAACTTAGTGCGTGCTAGCATCATATTTTTTGTCAATGTATTTGTTGACTCCCTAGATAGAACAAACATTAACACTACCTACCTTGATAGAACATCCCCTGACTCCATTCTTCGTTCATCATCTATTTTCTTAGGGCCCATCATCACCTCTGAATATGCCATATCACCCTTGATTGGGTGACATACATGATGGAAACTAATTAAGAATCAACATTTGAATAAAATGGGATAGAAAGCATGTGATATCCCCTGTAATTACCCTATTTCATGTTGGTTGTGGTCAAATTAAGCATTCAAAAAGTAGTTTAGTATATTTCCATTCCCATTTGCCCATAGTGGATTAGAGATTAAGCATTTTCAAGTAAATTGGAAGTAGATTTTAAATGGAATCAACACTCACCCTCATATGAAGGAAACCCTCCTCTACACTAGTTAAGCTCACCTCCTTCATTATCATTAATAATTTTTCTTGAATGTTGTGTAGTCATGCATTACTTATCCTACCATCATTTCATTCTATGAGATATATTGTAAAGTAATTCATATGTATGTTGTGTGCTTACTCATTTTGTATATCTAATACATGTATATTAGGGTATTTAAGACCAATTTAAAATCAAGTGATTCCATTCCATGGAATATTTTTAATGTTATGTTGCCAACAAGCTCTATTTTCCTTTATAACTCAATTATTTTGATTCTAAAATATTCATTCCCTTCTTCAAATTACAAAGTGTCTAATATATTCATTCCCGCTTATTAATTCATGTTCAAACCTAATTTATCTAATATAATCATAAAATACCTTAATAGTTGGAATAACCTAATATAGGTGGTGCCCTTGCATGATTAATTGTCACCAACTATATATTTCTAATGTGTCTTTACAACCATTTTTAGAGGCATTTTTTCATTCTTGTATTTACAACCATCATGCACTACAATGACATGGTTACATGAAAACAAAACACAAACTAATAATGATCTGGGTTGTTTCCAAAGTGATTTAATAGTTCAATGAGTTTAGAAACATCTTTTCTATAGTTGTGCATTACATATCCTACCATCATTACAATCTATGAGACTATGCTTAGTTGACATTTATTGTTAAGATATTCACATGTCATTCTTAGTTTGTGTTTTGTTTTTAATTATATATTTATAATGTGTAAAGTTTGGTAAAGTTTTCTAATCCATTTAATTTTATCCATATCTAATTAAAATTTGATACATATTTAGATTCATTTTTCTAATGAGGTATTTATAGCCATAATTCACTAGAATGACATGGCTACATGAAAATAAAAAAACAAACTAAAAATGACACAGGTTTGTTCCAAAGTGCTTCATTAGTTTAATGAGTTTATAAACATATTTTATAATTGAGACAACAAAGAATTATAGTTGTACATTACATATCCTACCATCATCGCATTCTATGATAATACTATCTTAAGTGACATATATTGTCAATAAATTCACATGTCTGTTGTATGCTTCCTCATTTTTTAGCATACATGGCTATTAGTCTATTGAAAACCAATTTCAAATCAAATTATTCCATAAAAAAATATTGTTATCCAAATTATAATGTGCCTAATGTATGTACAATATTCATTCACACTTGTGACTTCATGTTCACACCTAATTTATCTAATATAATTATAAGATACCTTAATAATTAGAACAACCTAATATAGGTGGTGACCTTGCCTTATTAATTGTCAGTAGATATATATTTCTAACATGTCTTTACAACCATTTTTAGAGCCATTTTTCCCGATCATTCATGTATTTATAGTCATCATTCACTACACATGGAAATAAAAGCTGACCTGACATGGTTACACATGGATGTTGGTATTTGGACTGTAAAAAATAATAATGATCTAGGTTGGTTACAAAGTGTTTCACTAGTTCATTGGGTTTAGAAACATTAGGCCACATTTTCTATAGTCACACATTACATATCAGAACTATCATTGTATTCTATGAGACTATTCAGAATTGGAACGCATGAGGTGACATATATTGTAAAGTAATTCACATGTTATTTTTAGTTTGTGTTTTGATTTTAGCTATATATTTGTAATGTGTAATTTTTTTCTCCTTCCCGACCTTGAAAGTTTTCTAATCCAATTATTTCTATCCATATCCAATTAAAATTTTAGATACATATTTAGAAATATTTTTTCATTGACGCATTTGTATCCATCATTCACTAGAAGTACATGGCTACATAAAAATAAAACCCAAACTAAGAATGATCTAGGTTGGTTTCAATTTTCTTCACTAGTTTAATGAGTTTAAAAACATATTTTCTGTAGTCGTGCATTATATGTCCTTCCATCATTGAATTCTATGAGATTATGCTTAGGTGACATATATTATCAAGCAACACACATGTCTATTGTACAAAAAATAGAACTTCTTCATTTTGCATGCATGTCTATCAAGAGATTGAAAACCAATTTAAAATTAAATTATTCCATCATAAAAAAAATTACTCTCTTATCCAAATTACAAAGTCTGTTGTATGCCTAATGTATCTACCATAGTCATTCCAACTTGTGACTTCATGTTCACACCTAATTTATCTAATATAATTTTAAAATGAACAACTTAATAGATGGAATAATCTAATATAGGTGGTGAATTTATCTTATTCATTGGCGTATAGATCCATAAACCAATTTGATATTTATGCAATTCATAGATAACCAACATTTAAATAACTATGGTTAAAAAAAGGATTGTACAGATAAATGTAATAGCTTGATAACAAAATCATAAAAAATTACATTACATCCAAATTACACCTACACACACACACACACACACACACACACATTGGCGTATAGATCCATAAACCAATTTGATATTTATGCAATTCATAGATAACCAACATTTAAATAACTATGGTTAAAAAAAGGATTGTACAGATAAATGTAATAGCTTGATAACAAAATCATAACAAATTACATTACATTACACACACACACACACACACACACACACACAATTTGATATTAAAAAAAAAAATTAATGGGATAAATTATGTTTATGACATTGCATGTTGAATGCTACCATGGTAATGCAACAAAACAAACATTTGAACCAACTTTAGCTTTTTTATTTGTAACATATTTTGTGAAGCCCATGGGAAATATTCCTCCATCAAGCTTACATAATATCGAAATATGAAAGATCATACCATGCATGTATGCTCTATCTTTTACATTGGGTTTGTCACTCAAGATTAAGATCTAAAATTTTTCGTCTCTATCAATAATTGCCTATTTAACCCTAATTTTTGGTTAGGTCAGATAGGAATCCTAATTTGGGGTGTATAGGGTTAAGAACATAGGAATGAAATGGCACAAGGGTGATAATAAGATCCATAACATGCCAATTAGATGCTAAACTTAGATATAAGCATATGTTTATTTCATAAAACTAATATAGTCTAAATATGGAAAGTAAAAATATGATACGTATATAAATGACATATAAAAAATTACGTAGTTGGTTCTGATGTTAACAAAGTGTTGGATCTAGAACATGAAGGAAGAAGACTAGAAGATAGTTTTATAATAGTCGTTAGATTTTGGATCTAATGTTTCTAAAGCTATAGACACTAACATCACCTTGGGATGGTTGCATTGGCACTACTATCTCTATTCGATGCAAGTGTACTATATAAAATACCTAATAGAATAGGATGTGACCTCCTAAATGATTTTAGGTTTTGATTTACCTTAGTTTTGGTGAATTCAGATTTGGGTCATGTATTATCACTCCTTTTAAAATGGTAAAACCTTAGTTTTCCATCTTCATAGTGACCTTGGGGAAAAATTAGTTAGTGGGCACATGGTGTAGAGCTGACTCTAAATATTCCATTGCTAGTGGTTTCTTCCTACATAGACAATACTTCAAAAGAGAGCTTCAAACTCATATAGTTTTCCCTTATGTGTTGGATTGTATGTCAATCATGCAATATGTGGAAAACAAGTATAATATTGACCTAGCTTGTAACTTGGTAAATCAGGCTCTTGGGTTGATCCTTTAGTATTTCAGATGTACCTATGATTGGTGTAGAAATAGGTAAGCTTTTCTCAATTTAAAGCTTGATATAATGCTTTTAATAAGTTACCTTGCTCTCTTTGGTCTTTTGTTAGGTGGTGAATGAATGAGGGTTGATCGTATATTTATATCAATCCCTTTGGAGTAATAACTCACATTAAATCACTTAGGCCAACCATTGGGATACATTTTATTTTTAAATTAGATGACTTTTATAGTACTGGACACTTATGTCAAGTCAAGATAGTACTGTTGATGTTATTATCTACCCCAAACATTAGTGTCTAAAGAGTAAGAAAACATGTATAGGCTCAAAACTTGTAAAGGTAGAAGATAAGTATATTTTAAGCATTCTAGACAAGATAGAAGGTTCTTTGTCATCAACATAAGATTGGTTAAACTAAGAGATAGGCCAAGGGGGATCAGATAGTATAGATGTGAGTCTTTTAAAAATAGTAAAGGTCTAAAACTAAGAGTAACACTAAGGTCTAAATTTACCAAGTGTACCAGATTAAGGTGGAGAAAGAGGGTGGATTAATGGAGCACCATGATTTTATGTCCAAATTAAAAAGCATAGAGATAGACATGACTGAGCCCACACATTTCTTAAAAAGGGATTATTACCAATCTCATCTTCCATTCAACCAGGGAGGAATTAGGGATCCTCAATTTAGGGGTGGTTATGACACAATGAATCTGAACATCCCCCAAGAAGAGATCTACAGAGGAATAAGGGGGCCAATAGGAAGCATCCAATAGGTAAGGGGTCACTGAGCTAGAGCTGAAGGCAATCTAGGATTTACAAAAATAAAAATAATGATGGAAAGGATTGAAGGCATTTTTGTAGGATATATAAACCCAATGAGGCTTGAGTCTATCATCCATCACCTGATCAATATCAATGAGAGGAGTGGAAAGAGTTGGGGAGAAGGGAGATGAAGTACTACTAGAACAAACCCCCTTCAGACCCATAACAAAAATGTTAGTAATAGAGCTAGATCAGGGGAGAGCCTAGGTGTATCCTCTACAAGAGCATTCACAATGGAGTGGAGAGTTGTAGGAGAAAATACTATAGTATCAAGTGGAATTACCTTGACCATTATAGTGAAATTATTCAATTTTGGGTCACCACATGTAGAAAAAGGACTAAACTAGGAAGGGCATTTACCATCCTATAATAGCGCAAAGGAAATAACAGTTATTGCATGATGGAGCTTCATAGTAGACCTAGACAAGGGAAGGCAGGTGGATCCAATTTGAAGGTTGTTAACAATAGGTGGATTTTCTTTAAAATGTGAATTAGAGGGACCAACATCATCCTTTCAATCCTCTTCTTTCGAGTGAAGGTCAAAACCATCAAGATTTGGATTGAACATCAAAGATAAGTAACCAACCGAATGTTGCATAGGACCATTGAAGGAGTGGACTAATGCCTTGAGTTTAAACTTGGATCTATAATGATTTAACAAAACTTTATTTTTATTATTGTGGTCCATGTGAATAAAAATTGACCATATATTATGTTTAGTGGGGATCCTTTGGAGAAATGATTTTTTTCATTTATTATTGTGGTCCACCTTTTACATATTTCTCTCACACCTAGTACAATTTAACACAACTTTATTTCTATTATTCTGGTCCATGTTGAATAAAAATTAACCATATATTATATTTAGTTAGAAAATTTTATAAAATGAATCCTTATCATTTATTAGTCCCAAGGGTAACTAAAGCAAATAGTTTGATTTAACCTCTGATTAAAATTTACATTGTCCACCAATCAAAAATTATAATTATTCATGTATTGGAAAATTTATAGGTTTTCAATAGTCAACTTGTACATTTGTTAATAAAAAACATAAAATAAATAGTCAACTTTCACATTTGTTAAAAAAAAATATAAAAAAACCTTTTATCAGTATTTTGATTGGTTAAAATTGCATACATGTTATTAAGGGGTAGATTGATGATGACATGCATAATACCTATTAGAGTGTGACATCATGATTAGTATGTAGAGATAAATTCTCTTCTAGGGGAAAGGCTCAAAAAATATCTCAAGACCTTCACCATTATCTTGTTTGCTAAAATTCATTGAAATGTGTTCACTTTGCTTTGTTGCTCATTTGGATTTTAGTTGATATTTATGCAATGGATTTTATGGGTTGGCAACTTCATTGGTGTTAGGATAGAAATAATTTACCACCAAATGATTATTTAGGCAATCCCATTCAAATGCTTTATCTGGCTTTGTATCTTCAAAATGCTTATGTTTATGGAGGTTTACTATCTTAAGCAAGGCATAAGAATTCACATTGATAAAAATTATTTTTAGATTATCAGCTATGGGTATTTCATGTATGCATATATGAGGATGTTCATTTTCAAGGGTTCTTAGGGGCATGCATTGTGTTTTATAGAAACATTTATCATCTTAACCTCGATAGAGAAATATCACCAACAATTGGTGATCTCAAGAGTTTACAATCAATGTGCATGAAATCTTCTTAATAGGGGCTTCTATGGATTTGGGTTTGGATTATGTTTTTTTATTGGCTTGTTGAATGTCTGTTATTTAGATTTTTTAACTATTGTAAGGAATACTCTAGAAAGAATAAATAAGTGATATGTTTGTTTTTGTAGTTTATTTAAAATGTTATGTATCCTTCCCATTGACTATAATATGGGTGCAGTGACTAAAGGGCAATGGTTTTTATGGTCAAATTTTTGATGAAATAAGTGATTGCTCACCACTAAAAATGTTGTAAGTTTTTATTTTTATCATCTTGTGCACTTGAGTTATTTATTCTGATTTTAAAGTAGTAATGGGTATCCTTTGCCTAAATGAATGTTCCTTATGCCCCTTTTGAGAAAAATCCTACCATGCTACAATCCTCATTTGAAAGAAATTACTTAGCCTCCATGCCATTAGGTAAAAATTATGCTACTTTTTTTTCATATGTACAAAACTAAGCATCTCATTTTGAATGGAAAAATTGAGGGGGTTACACAACAACTTCTTAGTGGGAACTCTCTCCCCTGATATGTGCCAGTTGACTAGACTGTGTTACTTGTCAGTAGATAGTTAATGGGATTTATTCCATTGATATTCACAAAATTAGTTTTTGCTTCAATAAGGTCCAAGAATAGAGAAACAACAAAATCATTTTTTGTTGTTATCTTATAGTATCCAAGGTTTGTGTAGACCCAAAGTCCAAATATTTTATTATTAGCGGTTTAGAAGATGAAAACTAAATTCTCTTCCCACCCAAGTTGTTGCTCTTTGTATAAAATAACTAGTTTATGTCTCTTAATATATTTCATTCCCATGTTTAAGTGTGGTTAAAAACAAAGGAATTTACATTTTTATTTGGTACTCTAAGAGAAAGGGTCAACACCTCATTTGATGGACATTGTTCAAAATATGGAAAAGCCAATCTATTTCACCCATTTACTTATTTAGTTGGTATTCTCAGGAAAAAAATTGGGTGCATTATGTATTTTAATTAAGAATAACTGAATGGTGGGAAGGATTTTGTCTGTGTGTCTATTGTTAAGATTAAATTGTTGAAGTAATTTTTTGTAACAAACAAAAAAAATTGCCTTGCTATTGGAATTCAGATTGTGAGCTATGTGCTTGGTCATACCATTTCTTGAGAGTGAGTGAGTATTTTCCATGTACCACTTTATTCTTATTGTAATAACTTATGTTTTTTTAATTTTATTGTTGTAGTTCTTCTTATATTTTCTTTTATTTTGTTGGTTACATGCCTTGGCTGAATTTGTATGAGCTCATATAAAGTAGTGATATATATGTGAAATTAATAAGCTTCAATACTTAGCTTTGTTGACAATTGAGACTTGAGTGTGCATGGGTACTCTATTTTATATTAGTAGGTAATTAAACTAAGAAGACCTATATTACATCATAAGTTTGGGGACAAGACCTGGTTATTGCCATTACCATTTTATATAATCATGATGTAATTTTTTGTTGAAACCTTGTGAGTAGACAACCCAATTTAGGCATGTTTTAACTCCTCAATCTTTAGGATAAGGTTAATGGCTAAGTCCATAGAAAAAAAATTAATATTAAGGATGGATTCAATTCATATTAGAAGAAAATATATTTATAACAAAAATGAGTTTTGACAATTTTAAGAAACATAATAATGTTTATCATCCCTTCTTCTCTACAACTCCTTCCCATCTATCTCTATGCATATATGCGAATGCTAAAATCTTGATATTAGGTCAAATGTGTAAGTAATATAATGTCTCTATCTCATAGCGAGTAACTCACTAGATATATGAGTAGAATAATCACCTTGATTTAGAAAATCTATATATATAATGATAAACTTGGTCTCTTGTGCCTTCTTATTTGCAAGCGTTGAAAGGAAAAAATAATCCAAGATTGGTATGTTGGCCTAGTGACAGATAATTGTATATGAAATGAGCACTTGAATGAAATACTAAAAAATGATAGTGGTGCATTGAAAATTTTAATGATTTTCAATAGTTAAATTACACATTTGTTAACAAAAAAATATGAAAAAAGACATTTATTAGTAGTTTGATTGAATCATGTTTTAATGTTTCAAATATAACATTTTTTTTAACAAACCAATTGTTTCTGCAAGGACTTAGTGTATGGCACCCTTGTTATTACAATGCACCTCTCACATTTTCCTCCCACATCACTTATGAGCTAAAAATTACACACCATACAATAATGGACTAATTTAATTTTGAAAATTTTTATAGGTGCATGCATGAAAAATATTGACAACTCAAATTCTATATTTGATTATAAATTATCGAAGGGGTTGTTTATGGGTTTGGTTATCAAAGGGGTTGTTTATGGGTTTTGTTGATTGCACGGGTTCTTATATGGTAGACCATCACCATCAAAATATGCAATTAAAAACAATATCATAATGGGATTTTCACACATGAACAAGATTAAAATAAGTTTATTTTACACCATGCTCGTTTTAGTTAAAATATATTTCATAGTCTTTAAATGGTCAAAATAAGATTAAATGATATCCATTGGAATAAGTAGGGGGAAGAAGGGTAGCTCTCTTCAACCATTGAATTTTTAAATTCTCCTAAAATATTAATTTTTCAAACGTCATTATTATCATAATTATGTTTTTAAATAAAAAATTGTGTACTTTTTTATGTTTTATATTAGTAATTTTTATAATGGATTATGAAATGTGATCCAAAATATTGATCAATAAAAAGTTACATAATTTTTATTCAAACCTTATTTTATATTTATTATATATTGTGAAAGTAAAAAATCTATTACATCTTTATATTTTATGCACTATCTCTTACTTTTAAGGAACATCGAGTGACTTCCCTTTCAAAAGTATAAGTTAATGATAATATTAATTAAAAATTTTATTAATATAAATATTCTATTGTTAGTATAATATATAAATAAAATTACATATTCAATAAAAGTTGTAGATTTCTTTTTATCATAATACTCTTTATCTACTTGTTTATTTGTAATAGATCCCTTTAATATTTATGTCAAGAGGAGTTATACAATGGTATTCTAGGGTTAGTGGTGAGCTATAATGTAGTGAGTGTGTTCATTTTTAATTCCAACTTAAATTTGACGTCCATTTGGTTGTCACTTACAAGTTTTTCTATTTAAAAAATATGATCGACATTATTATACCATATTAAATTTTATTAAAGATATAATTATATGGATGAGCAATATTACAAGTTAAAATCTAACTGACATTATTCTACCAAAGTTAATTATCTATAATTAAAATAAAAATGGAGCTATGCTTAAGGTTGTAAACTAATATGATCATCGTATGAATCATAGATTTATGTACAATTATTTGTATTAAATTATAATCAAAATGTTTTGTAGATGTAATGTGAATTTTTTAGCACATGGAACTATTAAAACATATATGTATTTCCTTTAGTGTTTTCATAATTTATTATGATTTATATGGGCAATGTTGAATAACAAAAAAATTAGGCTTCCACACATATTTTTCTCTCATTCAAAGTAAATTTGATGACTTTTATGTTTTATAAGATAAATACATAGAATAACATTATATTGACAAAGTAATAAACTAAAATATATTAAGTAGAAAAAAATGACTAGCATATGGATTGAATGATTGTAGCCAAGATACAAGAGTATAAATTATCAGTTTAATATATGTTGGAATCATTAAAATATTATGGTATCTATAAATTATCAAAATATTTATAACTTTTTACATCTGAATTCGAGTTTCTCCAAACCTTACTGATGCAGGAGCATATCGGTTCATAGGTAATCCTATATTAAACAAAAATACTTAGTGTAGAAAATATTAATTTCATAGTTATTTTCAAGTTTATTTGTTTTCTAGTTTGTTTGTGTGGTTTTACATAAAATTTGTGTGCATGTGTTTGTTCTTCCATGCAACCATGATTTTAAGTGTAACTTGATCAACTTGTGAACCTTTATATAAGTTAGTTTAGATGTCTCCGCATAAATATAAGTAATTTTGCACAACCACGTAGATGATCCTTGAGCTTATTAATGTGCACCTTTGTTATGTGAATATTGTGATATATTATCGAGGAGTATTGGTACACATTTGTATGATGATTAGAATCTTGTGCAACACACACATTGAATTTTACATGTAAAATATGTTTTTCAAGAAATGCAACCTAGCATTATGAGTTTTGACCTCCCTCCACATGCATTGTCTTGAGGCATAAAAGTTATTACAAAGTGTTGAGGTAGATGAACATGGGAATCATTGAAAATTAAATTCCTTGAAACATGCATGAGTTTTTTATTGGAAAAGAGAGCTTATTCAATGCCACATAATGATGTGTTATGGCTCAATGGGATTGGATTGACACATTTAATATTTGTGGCACATATCATTTAATGAATTATGGGCATTTAATGATTGTAGTGGCTTTTTGGGTTGGTAGTGATACATTATTGTAAGTAGTTGGGTTTTTTGCCTATATAAACATGCCCTAACATTTGAAAGAAGAGGAGAGTAATTTATAACTAGAGTATAATCTACATAAATTTAAACTAACAATGATTGTGAGTTAGTAATCATATATCTGTGTTAATCCTAGATTGACTATTGCAACACATCTCATATGAGATTAATTTTTTCTACATATTATTATAACATGTGCAAATTATATTTTCCATCATTTAAATCAAATTAATAACATTGTTATAGTTGTAACATTTGTTTGCATTCTATTTCTACATTTGAAGACTACAAGTCATTATTGTGTTGAAATTGTGGATTATGTGGTTTAAGGTCATCATTAATTGGATTTCCTAATAGAAATTACATCATATACTTAGTTGGTATAACAATGGGGTAATATATCTCTCTCTACATGTCATTGTCCTAATCAATATAGAGATGGTTGTGAAGGCAACTGGACTACCAAAAATGGGGAATCCCCTTAAGCCCTAAAAAATTACAATTTAACTATTCCATCCAGACATAAAGAAGAGTTTTTAAGCTATGAGAACAACTTGATGAATCCCAATCTAACTCATCATAGACAAAGATGTGAAAATATTAGAAGAAAAAATCATGGTGAGGTATTGGGACACAACTAAAGGGGGAAAATGGGTGATCTTGGGAGTAATGTATATTACACATAAAATTATTTGATACCATGAGCATTTTAACTGGTTACAATTACTAGTTAATGAGGTCATTACAAACACTGATAAATTTCTTGAAGAAAATATGTAGGGATTTCAATATCAATTACTAGAGGTGCTCATTTGCATCACACAATGGAAATCTTCAAAAGGCTTTGTAAATGAGTAAGATGGGTTTTTTTAGCATATACATAGTCTAACTAAGTTTTAATATAAATTTTCACTATGTAATTTTCAAAAAATAAGAAAAATCATGTGTCATGTAGAGACAAAGGGAAATCAAAAAGTCATTTGAGAAAAAGAGTGGATTGGAGAAGTTCAAAATCCATCTTAATGTATAAAAGAATGAATGTGATAAGAATTTAAAGCAAGAAAATAAGATTTAAATTGTACGAATGAATTTGTATCCCATGGCTTATCGGCCATGGAAATGAACAACTAAAGTTTAGTAATGGAGTCTCTATCTTTTCCATGCACTAAATTATTATTTCAAAGATTTATTGTTCATAGTGTTATTCAATGTGATTTAATTTTGTAGTTATTTATTATTCCATGTAAATATGTGTTTTCATATTAATTCTTTAACTAGTTGACCATAACATTTTATTGCCATCATTTTTTTATCATTATTACATTTAGAAACTTGGTTTTCAAATGCTAAACATTGTCATATGCAGAATGATAGAAATTCAAGAAAGGGATTTAATAAATAAGGGATATTATCAGCACAAACCCTTGGGTTATAAAAGAGGTAAAAGTATAAATTTCACCATTGGTCTCAATTATACAATTGCACAATGGATTAATCATTTAATCACATAGTTTGGGAAAAAATAATGCATAAAAGTTACCATTCTATGCTATTATAGACATGGTTCAATTTGAAATGAGAAAAAACATAATATCATTTCAAAAAATGTGCAACTCTTGAAAATAATACCATGGTATATTAGATCATTGTAAGAATTAAAAAAATGAAGGAGAAAAGACCTAAAGGAAAGCTCATTCATAATGTTCATAGGAAACCGAAAGGATGAAAAATAATATGTTCAAACCTAATGGTGGATGGAAAAGAAATGGGACGAATGTAATTATAACAATAAATCAAGAGGACCAAGGAGCACCAAAAGGGAGGAGTGAATACAAAACATGGAGAAAAAAGGGGAGAAGAAAATCTTGAAACCATTAGTTTTAACTAGGAATGGATGGACCCATTTTGAGAATAATGTTGATTTCTTGTCTCACCCTTGTTAGCTCTCATGATGATTAAATGTGATTGAGGAAATCGTAGAAGTTAATAATCATTTATGGTGATTAAAACTGACAAATCACATGGGATCTACATGTGGTAACTATGAGGATCCCAAGAACATTTAAGGAGGGTTCAATAATGAACATCCATAATAATTAAGGGTAACTTGTGTGTGCTTGTTTGAAAATTTACTTTCCAATGTTAGATTTCTTAATATTTTTGGTTCATTTTTTAAAAGACAATAATATATATAAATGGATTTATAAATAAATTTCAATACAATCATGTATAACATATAATCATGCTTAACATATGCAATGTAATAAATAAGACCTCTTTAATTAATTTTAAAATAAGTTAAAATAGGTGCCATGCAAGGTTTATAAGTATATATTTAATGTTGTGAGATTTTATAATATTTAAGTAGATCTAACACTACAAATGATTATCCAGATATAACATATAGTTTACCAAGAAAATTCAGACAAAATAAACAACCTTATTTGTGTTAGTGTAGGTTTTTATTCCATTTAATGGTTTTTCCCTATATATGTTGTTTAAATTGTTTTGGTGTTATTTTAGATCATCGAGGAATATAATCCCACATTCATGAGGATATGTGGTGATGTATATCTTCAACCTATATATGTACTTTTCCTAAAGCTATTTTGGCTAATGATCTAATGAAGGCATTTTGATTGCTCATATTTGATTTCACTTCTATAATAGATATCTCTTCTACATAATTTCTTTTTACATAATACAAAGATTTGTGATTGGTCAAACCTTGATCATCAATTGCAGCCTAATCTAACATGGTATCAAAGTGTGGTTTTTTTAATCTAAATGCCCAAGCTCCTATTTTGAAATCTTATTTCAACTTACATGACATAAATCTGACATTTATTGACCTAGCACATTGAAGGTTCACCCTTTCAAAGATCTTAATCTTCTTCTAGAGTCCTTGGTTGATCTAAATTAAAAGAAAGAACAAGGGAAAATGTGTCTCTTACTAGTAATATTTCATCTAGTATATTTTCATGGAAAATAGTTTATATCATTAGATTTAGAAGGTACCAAAACCCTAGGATCAGCTATAAATGCAACCTAGTTTTGTGAGAATTGATTTCAACCATTTTAAAAGTTTTTGAAGGCATTTTCATAGATTTTGTGCAAATCTGTACTGCCAGGGTATCAAAAGGAAAAATTATTTATGTGTTTTTTTGGGTTTATTAATAAAATTAGTACGTCTTTTGTAGATTTTTTAGAATGGTAATGGATCTAAAATTTTTCAAAAAAATGGACTCGTGGATTTTATGTACACCTGCCAGAGTTGGCTCCCATCTTGGCACATGATGGAACTCCTTAAAATCTTAGCACTATCAAAACCATGGATCATTCTAGCACCTAAAAAACTCACCACTATTCCTTGCACCTATTATATTTTTTAAAAGATTAGCAACTTGTCAAAACTCCTCTAGATCCCAACTCGTATTGAAAATATTCAAAGTCTCAACACCTACTATAACCCATCAACATCTTAGCATCTATGAAAAACATGTGAAGTCTCAACACCTACCAAAATCCCTCCAAATCTTAATGTGATGAAAATGTTTATATTATTAGCACCTAACAAAACCTTGGTTCATCCCAACACCTACCAAAAACTTGGCTCATCTTGATACCTACTAAAACTACCAACCATCATGACACCTACTAAAAACCCTTAGAAATATGACACCTGATGGAAACTCTAAAGTCTTGGTACCTAATGGAAGTCCTATGAATCCTAACGTGTTGTAAATACCCACAGTCCTAACACTTATAGGGATTTTGGCTCATCTCGACACCTATAAGAACTATCTTTAATCCTAAAACCTAATAGAGACATGCCTATCTCCAATGGTTTTAGGAAGGGTCCTTGATCCTAACATGCACAACTTTGATGTGATAGTCATAAAAACATCAAATTTAAATAAGAGAGGGGTTATCCCCTAGTCATGTGAAATTTTAGCCTTGGTCACAACTAACCCAAAGGAGATTAAATTTTAGTGGGAAAGTTGGGTCTTATAATTTGAAAGCCCAATTTTTTTTCAAGGTGGAGTTTCTTCATGAACTTCAAAATCCCATAGCTTTGAGCATATAGCTCCTTTTGAGGCACTATTTTTTTAAAGTGTGAGTATTTATAAGCTCTACACATTCCAGTGCTATTATTGAGCCTTGTAAAATTAAACCTTTATAGCTTCAATGGGAGTTTCATTTATGTGTTTCTCTCTTGCACACTCTGATTTTGTAACTAAAGTGTCATAATTACATAGATTACTCTTATTTTTGGATGAATTTTTAGCTGAGTCCAATGTTCATCTTTTGAGTGTGGATTATCACTTGTGTTACTAGTTACACAAATTGATATCCTTTATGGATGCATTTTTGGCTTAGTCTAACATCCATTCTTTGAGAGATATGTTTAAGAGACACTATTAGGAAAGATTCATCTCAATTCATTATTTTTGGAAGGATAAAGTATGCACCGTGGAATTTTTATAGGGAACATATAATCATATGACATGGTCTTTTTCCATTTCTATATGTATAAGTTCTTGTTCCCACTGATCCAATTTAGCTCAGTGGCTGGCTTAATTCTTATGGCATTGTTCTTAGTCACTTATTGATGCATGTTTCCATGGATCTACACCACCATGTGAAGAACATAGATTGTCTTATCACTATTTGGAGCATTCTTCAAAATATCTTTGGAGACTATCCTTATGAGATTATTATCACTCATCCTTCTATTATTTCATGTGATGACACATTTATGTCAGATAATGTGTAATGTCCCCTTTCTCTGAATGAAACATTAAAAAAAGACCATTAGCCTATTTAACTCCTGTTGGATAAATTAGGTGTTGTAAGGGAATAATTGTGTGTCAGATCTCTATTTACAAGATACTATTCATAAGCACTATTCAGTGTCACCATTCATGGTGATGTGGTAGGTGATGCAGGTATTGATGCAATAGAGGATGTAGTTTTTGGATGATGTGGCACGGACTATGAGGGATATCACATGAGATCAAATGCATGTGATGAAGGTGGGGCCTCCCACTCCACTAAGAAACAAGTGCTTTTTCTTTAGTGAGTCATGTGTGAGATAGGGGATAAATTTATGGGTGGCTCCATGGTTTTATTGTCTATCACTTGGTCATAATGTGATTAGAGCATTCATTAGATATTATGTGCACATGGGGAGTAAAGACAAAAGTTACTATGAATGATTTTGATAACATGTGTGAAGATGGGTGCAATTTTTTAGTCACATGGAGGTTTCTAAATTATCTCCCTTAATGATCTTCCTTTTGACTCCTTTTTACACATGGAGATAAAGACCACAATGATGGATTACATGCATAAAGGAGGGTGGCACATTTATTTTCTTATCCATGAAGTTTCCTCTCTCTCTCATGTATTTTATATATAAGGAGAGCTCTCTCCCATTTTAAATCATTTTTGGATTATATTTTGAAACCCCCCTTTGTGAGATTTGAACTTGTGTTGATTATTTCACATTCCTTAGATGCAAACTCATTAGAGATTGAGATCATTAGATGAAACCCCATTGATTTCTTACATCACAGAACAAAACCCCTTTGGTTCAGTAAGACAATCTGACTTAGAGATTGTGATTGTGCTTTAAAATTATTGTAAGATGTTATTATATTTATATGTATATTTCAATATTTTTTTATAATCTATATTTTGAATTTGTGTTGCACTTTAGTTGTGCATTTTTATGTGTAGTTACAAAATATCCCATTTGGGGATATTACACAATGATCTTCTCGTTATTAAGCCACCCTTATGGGATGAGTTTCTATTAGACATGGGACATCTTTTTGAAGAAACCACTTTAATTGCTATATATAATGTTTCTCTTTTAGATCCATCATATATTTTTCCTTCAGAGGATCATTTTGACTCCATTTATGAGAGTGTCCCTATTGTTTCATGTGACACATACACATTTTCAAATAACATCGATGACTCTTCCCTTCTTTTGGATCT
>JARHVA010001735.1:3130000-3141007 GCA_037957365.1 Torreya grandis | reverse complement strand
AGACATGCCCATGCTGGTTGAACTCATTGTTATAATTATATAGGATTTAATTACCTTATGGATTCTATGGTATTAATATAAAAACATATATGAGTGGTCAATAATTTAATTTGAGAAATGTTTTTAACATTAGGCATATTAAATAATTTAATTTATTGAATACTAATCTTGTCATTGTATAGTGGTAAGTTCAAAGGCATGGTTTAAAATCCTAATGAGGTTTATTTTTTGGTTGTGGCCTAAATTTTATTACATGGTCAATATCTATAGTTTTAACATTTTTATTGAGGCATGATTATTATACAAAGTCAATAGACTTTTCAATTGTATCTTTTTGCATGGTATATAATGGCATTGTTAAGACAATGTTATCATTGGGTATTATAATGTTTAACATGATTATTATATTGGAGAATATTTGAGGAATTAGGGTTATTTTTTTAATGTGGTTTGAGACTCTTTGAGTCATTATGGAACCACATAGACTATATGTTTTATATGGATTGGTAATAATGGAATTTTTAACTAGTTAACTAATGTTGAGATTTTTGAGGAAATAAATCATGCTAAAAAAAATGGTGAACCAATTGGAAATGGAGGGAGATAAATGAAAGCTGTAAATTGTGGAGAAGGAACTATGGAAAATATAGGAAGAAGAATAAGAGAGTAGGGGAAAATAGAAAATAAAAATGTAGTCAGGAAGATTTGCATTTGTTCTACTGGGATTTTTATTTTGAGGAATGTTTTTATGTTTAAATTATCTAGTTTTTCCTTAAACCATTCTAAGAATACATATTATGGCCATTGATAGATTTTCATAGGTTATAGAGGATTTGTTTTGTTTATAAAAAAGAATAGATAAATAATGGGTTATATGTGCTTAACCCTATAGATGGGTAAAACCCATCCAAAGGTATAATCACATATGAAACCCTTCCCCCTCCATTGGTCATGTCTATGTATATTCTTAATTATGGTTAACTAGTATAATTAAACCTAGATAACTTACCAAGTTTTCCAAAAAAGTTAAGGGTTTGGGATTTTTTTTAGAAATTTTAAAAAGATGATATATATGGTCACTCCTATGGATGTGTATCATCATCCATAGGTCCGAGAATATATCTGATCATCTCCCTTGGAAATTATTATTTATGTGTGTTCATGGTTATGGTTATTGGGATGAAAGAAACTCATTTTGATAACTTGGGTTGTAAATAATGTATAGATTTTTGTGTATGAATAAAATTGGAAAAATATAATAGGGTTTGACCCCAAGATTATCTTAGTTGTTATGAGTTGATTTAATTTTTTTTTAAAACCCTCAATTTCAAATAGTTGTTGATGATGTTTTAATTGAACCCTTTATTAGGGTCATTCTTACTAGTCTGTGCATGAATCAAAATACTAAGGTGAGCTTATATGGTTAATTTGATTTAATAGTTGAGTAAACTTAATACTGTGCATTCATTTTTAGTTTAGGGTGGTTGTTTTAAATTTTTATATGGTTCATTTGTACATGACCCTAGTGTTAGAAATATTGTCATTGATGTCAAAGGTCTATCATTATTGGTGATAAAGGCCCCATAGCATTTAATGGTGTTTTTAATATTCATATCTTGGCTAATGTGTTTAATATTTATTTAATATTAATGAATATATTTTTGGTTTCATATAAGTCAAAAGAGGGCCCATGGAGAAGTCAAAGAGTCATGGGGTAAAGACAAAATAGGAATGGGATGCATTTTCTCATGAAGAGTCATCTTGAGGAATTCCAAGAGTCACCATGTGAAGACAAAAGAGGGTATGGTGAATTTTTCCATGAAGGGACACTTTGAGGAATATGAAAAGTCACCAACATAAAGACAAAAGAGGAAAGGATGCATTTGCTTATGAAGGGTCACCATGCGACTTTTTAAATTCAAGGATACAAAGGGTCATGCAAGTTTGGTGCCATTTTCCATGAGGATTGAAGGGTCACAAAGGGTGAATGCTAAAGGTCATTTGGAAATATATAAATAAAGGCTTGACAAGCCATTTGTAATATGCAAGAGAGTGCATGGTTTGTATTAATTTTAGATGAGAAAAAATTAGGATATATTGAAGAGTTCTATCATTTGTTGAGTAAGAAACATTGAGATATAGTTGTGTTTTATACACAAGAGGGGTTGGTGCTCCTATGGGTTGGTGCTCACAAATTTATACAAGCTATTGGTGCTCATGTGGGTTGGTGCTAACAAATAGTTATTGTGTTGGTGCTTGGCAAAGGGGTTGGTGTTGTTGTAAGTTGGTTTTTGAAAACTTTATAATTTGAGTTGGTGATCATTTATATACTTGAGATTATTCTCTGTGGTTTTCCCACTTTGGGTTTCCACATAAAAATCTAGTGTCTCTCTCTCTCTTTCTTGTGTGCTGCATGTTGTTGTTTCAGTTTTATGGAATATCTTGAATGTGTTATTAAGTAATTAAAGAAAAGAAATCAGATTAAGTAAAAGATATATAATATATTGATTCACCCCCTCCTCTCAATATATTTTGTGCTTAACACCCGGGGATGGGTTTAACCCATCCATAGGGTCAATTATGAATAATCCATAATTAAAGTAACTAGTGTTTAGAACATTATGTTTTAGTTTTAAGTAGGTGAGTCGATATCTTCTTTACATCAAGTTTAATTTCAGTCAAACTTAGACTTATAGGAATTTAAGATAGACGTATATATAGTTTAGTGGTATAAATGTCTATTTGTTAATATAGAACATGAGTTTTTTTAATAGTTGATTTAAGAATAAATAATATTATCAATTTTTGGCTATGGAATATTTGAAATACATTACTGCATATTATAAATTACTCTTTATTTTATGGATTTTAGGTGCATGAAAGACTAAACTAAGTATTTATATATGTGGATTGTTTAATTTTGAATAAGAGTTGAGTAAGTTGATCTAAATATTTAGTTAGATGTTGGATTGAATATAAATAAAGATTCAATGATTATGTTTGGTGGATTTACGTATGTATGTGAATACATTGATGATTAAATAAGCTAAGGACTGACTATATATATTCAGGCCTTTAGCTATTAGTTATATTTAGGTTATATGGTAGATTAAATTTTAGATTTTAGAGATAATATTTAACCATTTAAAGATATATAGCTGTAGCATGAGAAAAAATAAGAATATATAGCCTACGTATTGTATTTTAATCTATATAAATATGTATATGTATACACACACACACACACACACAAACACTTATAATGTAAGGGGTGTCTCTCTCTCTCTCTCTCTCTCTCTCTCTCTCTCTCTCTCTCTCTCTCTCTCTCTCTCTCTCTCTCTCTCTCTCTCTCTCTCTCTCTCTCTCTCTCTCTCTCTCTCACACACACACACACACACACACACAGATGAAACTATGCAATCAAACTTGATATATGGTAAAGTAGTTGTGCTTGATCAAATGCTTTAATATGCATATATATATATATATATATTCAAATATGTTTATATTAAATTTGATGGATGCATGAATGTGTTTTATTACATGATTTGGAAATGGGATAAAAATTTAAAAGGGTAATTAAATGAGTTTAAAGAAACTTTAAGTTAAACATTATTTGGTGATTTTGTTTAACCATGTGGAAAAATGTTTGTTAATAGGAAGACCTACTAATGGATATATGGTAATTTGAAATGTAAAATTTATGAAGATGTATATGGTGGATATTAAGCATAGGGTGTCCTTGTATTTATATATGTTATGGAATTTTATGTGGGAATCTATATAGTAAATCTATTGATTTTACTATTAAATATGTTTGTATATAAAATTGATATTATTGACACTAAAAATATAAGTGAGACAGACTTCACTAATTTACTTAGTGTCACTAATAGTCAGAATTGATGTAATCCAATTGAGTATTGTTTGTGAAATTGATTGATCCTAGAGATATGGAAATTTTGGCTAAAGTAATGTTTATGATTTAAACATTAACATTTCATAAGTTTTATTTATTTTTCATGTATTACATGATATCATGTTAGAACATATTTATTTATGTTATATTGCATGTGATGTTTATCTTATAACACACAGGTTTCTAGTTAACTTTCTCAATTTCTACACTATCACTATCTTCCCATCCATGAAGGGATGGCCATTCCCTTTTTGGGAGATTATGCAGGGTATCAATGGTCCATGGTTGGTGTGTAAAATACTTGGATGATACTCTCCATCCCCTTCTAGTAGTTAAAAATAGCAGATTTACTTAGGTTCATTTTTAGATATTAATAAGTACATCGATACACATATGTTTTGTGGAACATTATATTAATGTAATCTATGTTATTCAGATATATATTATTGTATAGATGTACTATTTGTTAGAAATTGTAACATAATATAAGTTGGATATAAGTTAATTGTACTTATTTAATTACTTAATCAATAGTGGCTAAATTATTATCATGGATGTTGAGAAGTATTTTCATTGATGTGAAGGTTGATTTCATTGACGTCAATTTGCATCTGGTGAATATGCATGGTGAGTGGTATTTGATGTATGAGATTGTATTCTTGATACAATAGGGAAGCCATGTGATAAGAGATAATTTGAAGGTAAGATAGAATTTTAAGGAAACTAATATTTATTCTATTTGTTGATGTCAAGGTTTAGGTCAACTTGAAGATGTCAGTGTTGTCACAAAGAGGTATAAAGGTCAAGTGATCATTGAAGCATGGTTATGAGGCTCTACCTATGAATTAGGTCATGAAAACATGCTGATTATAAATATATTATTAAATTGGTGTGAGAATGTTTTATGAAGATTTTTATTATTTTATATCATTGAGGTAAGCATGTTTGAGTACTAGTTCTTGAGTACAAGGTGTCTTGAGAAACCTAATCATGGCATGTAATATCCTTATGAGAAGGTATGAGTATGGTGACTTGGTAATATGAATGAATAGAGACATGATAGGTTGTATGAGGTTTATTTATCATGTTATTAAGGTGTAGAATCATCTTTGAGTGTCTCAGGGTGAACCTACATGGGTAGGACCTTCAAATCAAGTCTACACCTAGACCACTCCTAGAACCTATTTGGCCTAATGAGGCATGAAGATAAGTTTTCAAGACAATTTTTAATATGTGATAATGGAAATAGGTATGATATGTTTTTTCAATACTTTTCACAAAGGTTGAGGTCATGGTTTGCAATAAAAGGAATAAAAAGTGGTTTTGAGGTCTCTTGAGTACACAGATTGAAGGCATGTAAATCCAAGAAGGATTTTTAGGTCTTCATTAGCATGTGTAGCATTTTCATGGGAACTAGATATATTAAGGAGATATGGGTAAGGTTCCTAGATAATAACTACATGCATTATTTTTATATTTAAGAGGAAATCCTTTATGAACAATCATTAACACCAAAACCTATGTTAAACCTATTTAAAACCCTAACAAAGACCGAATGTGAAATATATTATTCAAAATATCCTATAATTGTCTAAAATGAATATAAAATCTATTGTATAATTTATTAAACTATCTCAAGTACCTCCATGTGGTGGTGGTTAGTTAGATGAGAAAGAAAATGCATAGATATAGACTTATTTGTGAAGAAATTCCTACAATAGTCAAAAATTACATTGGTAAAGAAAATAAAATGGATGGAAGAAGGAGATATATACTCATAATAAATTAAAATTAAGATTTATAAATATTTCAAACCCTTCTAATGTGCTAAACTAGTCATCCAAATTATCCAATCACTAATAAGCCAAATGGTGCAAACAGTGAAAAACCCAAATAGCAGTGAAAAGATAAATAAGAATGTTTTATCATGATAAAATGATGAAAAAAAGTGAATGTATATGTTTTTAATGACTTTTTATATATTTTAATTCTTTTAATAATCTTTTAAGGTCATGTGTGTGGTGAAAATGTTGCTCACAAGTCGACCTATCTAGTTCAAATGAGACAGTAATATATTAGGTCATGAGATTGGTTTGAAAGAAAAATATTTTCCATTTTAACACATTATATTTATATATGAAAATTTTATAAATATATCATAATATAATCTACATGCATCATAATTCATTTAATATGTCTATATAGGTGTTAGAGGTCTAAGTTACCATGACTGATCTTTGAGGAACATTACCAATTCTGAGTGAGTAAGTTGTAGAAGTGTTTTTGAGGCTCAGTGCACTGAGTGGAAGTATATAATTCATATGGTGTTTTTTTTTGTGACTTTAAATTAATATTCATTATTTTTTAAATCTTATATTTCAATATAAGATGTTGGATTGTTGAAGCTAAAATGGCTTGTCTAGTTCTAGTTTGACTATGTATAGTGATGTCAAATGATTAGTTTAAAAAACCAATATTTGAAATTAGACATTGTGATTTTTGTATTTTATAGTTTTTTTATATATTTAAAATTATATTTTTAAATTGTAATTACTCATGTTAATTTTTCTTTTAGGTATTGAAGATCAAGTTGTTCATGACTGGTTTTTGGAGTGTTTTGGTAGTTTTGAGTTGGATGTTTATAGAGAAGTGTTTGAGTCCTTTTTCCATAATATGTGAAGTATAAATAACATGTTAATGATTTTAAGTTACTTTATTTTCTATTAATGTGATTTATTTTCATGTTTTTGTGACTAAATTTTATACATGCTTCAATTTTGTTTGGTAGACTTCTTGTAGGATCACAAGCCTAATTGTGAATAGTGCTACAAGGAGTGTTCATGAAGGGGTTGGTGATAAAAAGTGTTATGGAGCTTATAATATGTTTATTTATGTATATTTTATCAATTTGTGAAAGTATATTATTTTTAAAATAAAGGTAAATTATCCCAATAAAGGCAAAGTGTAACATGTTCTTAGACCTAATGGAATTTGGTCTCGATAAGAACCAAAAGATAATTGAGGTCTAATGGAGTTATGATAGAAAAAAAATGACTCAATATTAATTTTCATGATTTTTATGAGATGTTATAATACCTATTCCATGGCCTAACTAGAGGTTAAGAGTAAATATCCAACTAAGTGGCATATGAACAAGGAATTACATGTATACAAGGTAGTTTGAGGCCTATTGAGGTAAGCAAAGGGTAAGCGAATGAAATAGTAAATTTTTTAATTGAATGAGGTATTTTATACTATCATAAGAGTGTATAATATCTATATTTAATATTTTATAGTGTGTCTACATGTGAATATCAAGGTCATGTGACCTAATCTATCTTGAAGAGACCTAGTTAAGTGAAAAAACCTAGAAGGTAGTTTGAGAGAGATAAAAAAGTGAGAAGAGATAAATAAGGTGATAATATTGTTTTATAAACAAGGTTTTATAAAGTTGTTTAATAGTATTATGTGGGTAATTTTATGTTGAGTCATCTAGGGGGTTAGTGCCTCCTTATAAATGGGTGCTTGTTAAAGCTTGGTCAAGTGGGTGCTTGAATAGTTGGGGTTGGTGCTTCACTAAATTTGGTTTTTTTTATTTTATTACTATATTAAATTTACATATATTAATGGTTTTTATTCCCCTTGAGCATTTTCCACATATATATTATGTTATCCTATTTCATGATCATGTATGGTTGCATATGCTTTGCTAGATGTTCAAGATTATATGAATGGTTCATGTATGCTTAATTGGAATTGAATGAATGTTTTGAAGAAAATTATTCACCCCTAATTAGTGTTTTTTATTCCAAAAATAATGAATAAGTATTTTACTTTACAATTTACAATGATGAAAGTAAATTAACATGTATAACATTGATCACTAGCTAAATGAATCACACTTAAACTTTATGGTTAATATTTCAATTATCATAAATGATGAATTTAGTTTGGGATCATTAATGTTGTATTAATTTTTATTTTATTTTAAAAATAAAAATAAACCTAAATCTAGTTAACCCTAAGGAGTTGTTATATTGTGGTATCAGAGATGAGGCTCAAACTCTTGGAATTAATGAGTTCACTAATGTTTTATTATTCTTATTTATTTAGAAATAATAATTTCACATCAAAGGCCAAATAGTTATGTTACATCACAACCTAATCATTATAACCCTCCAATTAACCTAAATTAGTATGCCACTGAATAAGTTCCAAATCTTGATCATAGTCTCATAGCCATGAATGAGACTAGGGACCTTATATCTGCCCTAGAATAGGAAGTTTATAGCCATGATAAGGAGAATATTCATAATGAACCTGAAGAACATCTATGTGAGTAAGAAGTTCCCCAAGAGCCTAGTCATGAGTAGGTACCTCAATATGTGAGATAACGTGTTGTTATGTAGCTTTCATGAGATATGAAGAAGGTATATCCTCCCAAGTTTAATGAAACCATTTTGGGAGATGGAACTAACGCATGGCTAACTGAGATGGAAATTTTTTTCAAGATTCATAATCACTCTGAGGTTAAAAAATTATTTTGGGGAGCTTACCAATTAGATGATAAATCATCTATATGGTGAGAAAATAAGAAACTAAAGATGAACCTTGAATCTACCACCATCATGTGGGAACAGTTCATGACTTTGTTCAAATCACAATGGTTATGCCAACTCTATTTTGATTAGAAAATAATATATTTTAAAAATATAAATTAGGGAAACCTTTTAGTGAATGAGTACTAGGAGCATTTCACTAATATCTTAAATTACATTCTATAGTATCAGGTAGATGATAGGTTTCACATCAGGATATTAATTATGGGATTAAAACCCTAAATTGGGTGCAAAACAGATGTGCATGGGCCATCTACTATGGATCAAGTTTTTGAAAAGGTAATTAAGGAGGATAAAAATATGAAGTTTCTTAGTTCAAAGATAAATTCAATAAAAATTTTGGAGGTCCCAAAATGACCTTCAAAAAGAAGACTTGGAAGAGGAGTGGAAAATCTAAAAACCAGTTCAAGAATCAGAATGCCAAGTTTAACAGTGATTTAAGGAACAAGAAACCAAGTAATGGTTTCAAAGGAGGATTTATATGGAATCAAAAATATTAAATTAAAATACCACCTAGTATATGTTTCATCTATGGAGGTGATCATTATGCTAGTGAATGCACTTGGGGTAAATTAAATGGTAAGAATAAGGGTTCTACTCTGGCATAGGGATATTTCTAGTAAAATATTCACATAGCTATTGATAATCATCAAATTAAATTTTAGGATTATCCTATTAAGCTATCAGGTAATTTATTAGGTCAAAAAAATTTAATTTTGATCGACACTAGAGTGATTGAATATTTTATTTATTATGCTTAAAATTTTATCTAGGAAAGCCGGTGTTATAGAAAATGTATGGTTAGTTTAATATGGGAATAAATCTAAGGTTAAGTTAAACCAATGTTTTGTCAAAGATGATATCAAAATACCTAAATTAATAATGGTAGTGGATATATATACAACTCCTTTTAGGTCATATTACATGATCCTAGGCATAAAGTGGTTAGCTCAACATAAAGCCAATGTAGATTATCTACTTAAAAGGGTTGAATGTCTAGATGATTTGGGTAATCAAACCTAAATTTAGGGAACAAAGAGAGAGATTAAACTAAGGCATATTTCTAAAGTTTATTTGAATAAATTTCAAATGAAAAGGTGTCAATAATTTATTGTAAAAATAAATTATATGAAGGAAACAAAAGAACCTTCTATTGAATATTATCCTTTTCTATAGGATTTTTTAGATGTTTATATTGAATAATTGTCAATTTTAACCCTTAAAAGATAATTTTATTTATTAATTTATATCATTATAGGGTTTTAAATCTAGTCTAAATACCTCTACAAAATGATGACAACTGAGTTAGTGGATTGGAAGGCTCAACTCTATGACCTATTATCTAAAGGGTTGATTCAACTAAGTATGTCACCATGGGGTGCAATAGTTGTGTTTGTTAAGAATAAGGATGGAACCCTTCACCTATTTATTGATTATAGAATGTTCAATAAGGTAATGATAAAAAATAGGTATCCTTTACCTTGAATTGATGATATTTTGTATCAAATATGTGAAGCATCAGTTTTCTTAAATATTTATCTTCGAGTAGGATATCAAAAATTAAGAATTCATGAGGAAGACATTTTGAAAATGGCCTTAAAAAATAGATATGGAATTATGAGTTCATGTCTCTTCCTTTTGGGATAAAAAATGTGCCTTTAAAATTTATTAATATCCTAAACAATGTGTTTAAAGATTATCTAGATCATTTTGTGTTAGTCTTTTTAGATGACATCAATATCTATTCTCAATGTGAAGAGGAACATCTAGAGAATTTTTAAAAAGATCTACAATGGTTATGGAAGCATAATATGTTTGTAAAGATATCAAAATGTGCCTTCTTTAATAAAAATATATAGTACATTGGTCACATTATATATGTATTAGGAATATATGTGGATCCCTCAAAGATTAAATCCAATATGGAATGTACAGCACCTAAAAACAACCATGAAGTTAGGAGTTCAATGGGTTTGGTTGGATATTAAAGGAAGTTTGTTCCAAGATTTTCCAAGATAGATAATCCAATTACTTCTCTTAAATGGAAAAATAAAAGGTTTTTATGGTCAATGAAAGGTGAATAAGTTTTTTAGGAGCTAACAAAATACTCACCTCAATATTAGTATTAAAATTTCTTGAACTAAATGATCATTTTTTGTTGATAACCACTTTAGGAGATGGCCTTAGAGGATTTATCATGCAAGAGTTCTATTGTAGCTTTTGAGTCTATAAATTTAAAACCATAGAGGCACATTATTCCCCACATGATCTAGAATTAGTTGAAATTTTACATTCTTTATAGGTTTAGAGGCACTATCTATTGAGAAAACCATTTGAGCTCAAGACTAATAAATTGGGACTCAGTTATATCTTTACCCAACCTAACTTGAATTCACATCATAAATAGTGGTTATATTTATTTTTATATTATGTATTTGGTATAAAATACATTAAATTAAATTAAAATAG